>CAOLHI010003898.1:0-147021 GCA_948474755.1 Ctenosaura bakeri | reverse complement strand
CAGCATGCTTGCATTTTATTTTAAATCCTCAAAGATAAAGGTAAAAATGAATCAAACACAAAATTGATCCAGTTCAGCCCACAATAACTTTTTTGTGTGTGCAACGACATTTTTGCAAACTAGTCCCAAGCTGCTGGGTGGGGGGGCACTGAAAAGTGCACAAAACTCTTATAATTTCACTCTGACCCAGGTCACAGATACCTTTTGACATTCTTCAATGAATCATGAGGATGAAATAAGTGAAGACGTAGAGGGTTTTGGATTTTCCTAGAGATGTGTGGAGATGTGAGAGACTAAATCTAGGACATTTTGAACACAAATTAACTATGCTATAATGGGTTATGGCTCCACCACTGAAGCAGCAAAGAGACCAGTTGTTAGATAGGTGATGGATTTAAAGTAGAGAAGCACATAGAACAGCATGGTAGCACACCATGTGGAAGCCTCCACACCTGCAGGGATTCTTTTTAGACAGTCTGCTTGAAATTTCCATCTGGGCCTTTTGCCCTGGTCTTTGAAAGGAACCTGGCAAAATGCTTACATCTTCCAATATATGGCAATTGGACTAACCTTTCTATAGTTCTTAATTGACTCCAAGAGAGCTAACACACACATTTATCTTCTGGATGCCTCCAAAAGAGGCAAGCCATGGCTTGAACCACTCCTTCTCAGAGACTCTTCATTTTTGTGCCAGATTTTGCTAAGCAATGCTGTGTGATCAGATTCAGCACTCCTAATCCAACTTTCTGGGCTTTCCCAAATAATCACTCCTCCTTCCCTATGACATCCCTATTTGGTAGCTCCCCAGGTTTTGTATATCCCTCCTCATTCAAAAAAGTAGGAATGCTAATGCCCTATTTATTAGCAGAAAGAGATTAATCCAAATAATTAAATAAACAAGCAAGCTTGTATATTAAGTCCAAAAAATTGAGAAGTTCACATTAAGGTCACCATAAGTCAGAAATTATTTGAAGGCACACAACAACGACAGCAACAATAGTAACTCCTACATTTTTGTCCTTGTGTTGGTCTAATTCATTATTAGACATAGGAGAGAGAATTTCATTTGGTTCAGTTCTTTTCCCCCAGGGAGGGGTTGTTAGAACTTCTAAGAATTTGCATTTTTTTCCCCCAGAAATTGCATGGAAAATATAATGTGTATGTGTATACACTCTCATACAATAGTGATTAAGAATCAGAATTTCATAAATGGATGAGTAAAATGTTTTTGAGCAGCTGAAGAAGGTAGAAGCTAAATTTGCTAATTCATTTATTAATTTTTGTCTCTTAATAACTCATGTGTGTGTGTGTGTGTGTGTGTATGTATGTATGTATGTATATATATATATATATATATATAAGAGAGAGAGAGAGAGAGAGAGAGAGAGAGAGAGAATATGAGGGAGTGATTCAGAACTCTCAGCTGAACCACTTGAACCTCAGGAAGAACTTTCTGACGGTCAGAGCTGTCTGGCAGTGGAATAGGCTGCCTCAATGGAGTGTGGTGGATTCTCCTTCTTTGGAGGTTTTTAAGCAGAGGCTGGATGGCCATCTGTTGGGAACGCTTTGATGGGTGTTCCTGCATAGCAGGGGGTTGGACTCAATGGACCCTGGGGTCTCTTCCAACTCTATGATTCTATGATGAACTGCCTTCTTTTTGGATACAGAACAAACTTGTAAGAAGTCCTGTTTGTTTGTTTTAGATCAGGTAGATAAATAGATGAGAAGCCCGTGTGATGTAGTTGTTTGAGGTTGTGCCACGGCCTTGGGGACCAGGGTTCAGTTCCCTGCTTGGCTTTGGAAACTCAGTGGGTGACCTTGGGCACATCACTTACTCTCAGCCCCCTGAAAACCTTGGATAAGTTTGCTTTAGGGTTGCCATAAGTTGGGAGTGACTTGCAAGCAGACAGCAAGCATGAGATAAATAGAGAGACAAACTGACAGATAAACAGACAGTTAAAGACTGCAGGAAAAAGCAGAACATGGGCAGACTTAATATCTCTGCAAGATGCTTAGGGGTGACTGTTTTCCTTCCCTGGTCCTTTCCTGACAAGGCTGTTGAGGTCCAGGGCACACAAGTTACTGTAGTAATGGGAGAATCCTATCCTGAAAAGCATCTCTTTCCCTTGTTCCTTCATCATGAGGATATGAGGGAGAAACAAGGCCTGTTGCTGCAATTTATTGTTGCAGAGGAAACAAACCATGACAGCTGATGCTTAAGCCATGCCTGAATTTCCTCCCATCCCCACTTCTTGGATTGTCTCCTGGCCTGTCTTGCAGCTTTAAAGCAATGACTTGCTGCCTTATCTGACCCAGAAGGGAGGCCAGCTGTCAGCACACAAACATGGCCTTTGTTTGTTCTTAAATGAAAGCTCAGTTAATTAAAATGAGAGATCGCTTTTCTTTATCTGCAGCGGCTGGTCTATGCAGCAGTCTTGTGCTAGGTCCCACACTAAGCTTCACCGAGGAGAATGCAATTGCTATGATACAAACTCTGCCTTAAGGAATGAGTTTCCAGTTTCCAACCTGCCAGGACTATTTCATCCATACTGAGTTCTCTGCAAAGAACCCTTACAGATTATTTTGGTGCATCATGCAGGACCCATGACATAGTTCAATGTGCACTAAGAATATGCTAAAAGTTTGGCAGATACTGTTGGGAAAAATATTCCGGGCAGAAGAAACTTTCATATCTGTACTAACAGGGATGCTCTTTCTGTCATCTTTGCCCTCCATGCACCATTCAAGAGAACATAACTCCTACTACTCACATTTTTTAAAAAGTGTAATGTGCCAGCCTTGGAGAAAGGAGACAGTTTGTCACATTAGCATGGCGGGTGGTAGGCACAGCTAATAAATATGAACTTTTCACCTCCCTTTTCCTTGCCTGGGGCACGGGCCAGCTGGCAGTGCTGCCAGTGCCCTGGGTGGCTGGTACAGAGACATTCTTTCAGACAAAGACAGCCTGTCATTGGTGATATGCCAATCCTGCCGTTTAAGTATCACCTCTGAGAGGAATTAAGTGCTTGAAGACCTGTGAAATTGTAGCATTTGCAGGCTGTCATCAAAACAGTTGCATTCAGTGGGAGAAAACAAACTCTCCCAGGTCACTTCCAGGCAGGCTTTTGTTGCCGCTAAGATAGCAGCTTAACCGCCGGTGTAGGAGCAACAAACAAACTGTATCCCCTGGCAGCTGCATAATTCAGATATTCGGTTGTGGGCCAAATTGTATGCTGTGTGCAATTCTGTTATTGTTGTTTTCCCCCAAGGACGTTTCCTATCCCGTGCAGCCACAAAAATACAGATAATATCCAGTTTAGCTCTCTCTTTTTTTCAACCTTGAAAGAAATTTGGAGGTTTAGTTTGGAGAAATATCTGATAAAATTCAAGCATCTGAGTCCATGAGAACGAGATGGGGAAAGCAATCCAACGTGGGCCAAAGAAGGAGCAGAGAGGTCCACTGCCACAATCCAAACTTTGCAGGCTTGAATCAAACAGGGCAAAAGGTGGAGGCACATTTGATTTATAGGTTGTTGGTTTTTTTCTCCTGTGCCCATTCCATTCCAAGTTGATGTAGCTGATGGGTCCAACTCATCCCAAGGGAAACAAAGTGGCTTTGGAACTACAAGCTCTAAAACTGATTCTTCCCAGGGTCTTTCCGCCCTACGCTGTTATAGTGGTATTGTTCCAGTTTCAACATTCTGTGGAATTCTGGGATTTCTAGTTTACTGAGGCCAAAGAGCTCTTTGGCTGAGAATTCTAAATGCCCCTCCCTAAACGGCAAACCCCAGGATTCCATAGGATGTTGAAAGTGGAATAATAGCACTATAACAATGTAGTGTGGAAAGGCTCCAAGACTCTCCCAATCCAGGGGTTATCTCTTTCTAGAACCCTTTAGCACAGAGGAGCCTCTACCACTCCTAGTACAGATGTAGTTATTCATTTATTATTTTCAAGAAGGAAACAATGAGAAATTTGATCATTTTTTTTCTTGATGCAAGAAAGTATTCAAAAATTGTGTCATTTTTGAAGGCTATTTGCATCTCAAAACTTATTCTATGCAAAATTCACAGGTGGTATTTTGGTACAGGAAGCAGCCTTTTCTGCATGGAACTTTATGTTTCTGTGTAGAAAGATTGCTTTCTTTACAGGAAATGCTGTTTTCCTGGGAAGTAAACAATATTTTCTGCACAAAGCAACCACAAACAATTTTTTGTACAGAATAAGTACCAAATACCAAAATTCTCATCAGGGTGTCCCAACACTCAAAAACATGTTTTTTGTCCCTTTTTCTTGAATATTTTACAATATCCCTCCCATTCCTAGCTACCAGTGCTATATGCTATTTTATATACATTTTTTAATTGGTATCACAGCATGTGGAGCACTATGGAAACAAGAAGGATAACTATGTTCTGGTTTGTATATTGGTTGGGAAATGTACTTTTGGTTGGCTGATATTAAAATGCAAACCAAATATATTGCACCAGGCACCTGCTTTTATGTCAGCCTTGTTCCTCCATCTGTGTTGCCCTGGCAAGTTAAACAGCCTGGGGAGGTGGAGTGGGGCAGCAGAGGGACAGAAGAAATGAAATGGATTACAGACTCAGCTCTGGTGATGAAGTAGCAATTTGTCTTGTGCTCTAGATCTAGGTGTATTTGAGCTAACAAGCTGCCTGGCCTTGAGTACTGGAGAATGTTAAGTACCCTCAGGTGGAGAGAATCCCTGGGTAGCTGAGAGTGAAAGAGGAGGGAGTTCTGGCAACAGTGGGAAGGAGAGAGAGAGAGAGAAAAGCCCAGTGAAATCAGTAATGCTAGACTGGGTGAAGCCTGCTGTGAGATAGTTATCTTGAACATGGCAGAATCCACAAGGCAGACTAAGTGCTCGGGTGGGACTGGAATACAGATCAAACCCAGTTCTGGGTCAATTGCAGCTCCCAGCTGTGCCTTGGGTGCATGTGTGTGTGTGAGCCATGGGGAGTGAAAGTTCTGTGTCTGATTATTCTTTTTCCCAAGACGATGGGGGAGGAAATGCAGCAAACCTTGAAACGCAGACTTCACATCTTTCACCTGCCTGAGCACACCTGTGCCAAAGGTGATTAACCCTTACAGAGCCCTCTCTGCAGAAAAGGGGTAACTAGTGTGGCTAACGGTGAGATATGAGAATGGAAACATGTTGCATAGGTACAGTGCTCTCAAACATCAACCCGTGTAATGACTAGAAAGAAACCTCCTTCCAAGAATCAAGACTGGCAGTGTGGTATACAGACAGCATTGGCATCTCCTCTTTAGCATGGCTGAGGCCCTTTCCATGTGGCGTTTGCCATGCGAAAGGCACCTGGAGCGTTGTGTGTTTATGAGGAGTGATCTGCACGATGCACTCACAATTGTGCGATGCTCTGGGGGCCGGCAGGCGCCAATCATGCTCCTTTTCATTTTCAGCTAGAAGCTGAAAATGGTGTGTGATTGTGCATTGCTCCCAGGCCCTGTATGCACTTACCTAGCGTGCGGAGCCTCCGGAGCCATGCTGGTTGTGCTTCCTGCACCATAGAGCTTGGGAAACTCCCAGGATGCACTGAGGAAAGAAGAGGCAGGGCTCTCACGTGAGCAGGCAGCTTGGTGGAGCTGAAGCAGCAGGGATGTGAGAGCCTCTCGGCGGAGGCTGCTTGCGCAATCCCCACACTCCAGCGCAGAAAAAGGTAAAGTGCGGAAAGAGCCTCTGTGTGTTTCCACGAAAGACCTAAGAACTGGCAATGAAAACCCATTTAAAGCATGATGGCAAGTAAGCCATGCTACCAGCTTTAATTCTGGGCAGGCTAATATTCATGTAGCCTTAAGTCTGAGGGTGGGTACATGTATTTCCTTCTGGCAGATATATGCACAAAGACGTGTAAAATAGGAACTCTATGGGTACAGGCACCAACCTCCTTCTTTGTTTGTTCACTTGTTTTAAAGAAGAGTTTTGCAATTTAATCCAAACCATGTATGACTATATTTACAGCTCTCTTGTGTCATACAAAGTATCTTGTGCATACAGTACAGTACTCCACCACCGTGTGCATGGAGCAGGTATATAAAAATGGCTGGAGTTATGCATCAACCAGTCATTTTTGTGCCAGATTCTCCAAAAAGGAGTTTGTAGAAAATACAAGGTCTCTACTGTAGCAGGAGTCATGATCAAGAAATATTGTCATGCCAGCACTATTCGTGAGAAGTAGGGCCCCTGCAACTCAATATGAAAAATGTTCACATGACGGCTGCAATTTATTTGGAGTCATCCTAGCTGATGACTCAGAAAACAGGCACCCACAATTGTGCAAAATGGACTTTGCACAAATCATAGATACTTGGACGTTTTAATAGACACTTCTGGTACACAGACAACTTGAGAGTACCCTTGCATTAACCCCTTTTAAAAATTATTTATTTGTTTTAACACAATCTAATTCACACTCAAAGAAATGCATTCAGAGAAAAAAAAGAAGAGAGAAGAAAAGAGCTAAAACTAAAACACGATACTAACATATTAAACTAAAACACAGTAATTAAAACACTAAACACTAACTTATTAAAACACAAAAGAGTTCTGACTCCCCAAGCCAAACTGAAATGAAAGAATAAGAAAAAAAAACCCAAAAAACTACTATTACAGACCAATTAGGGGCCGTGGTGGCGCAGTGGTTAAATGCCAGTACTGCAAGCCACAAGGTTGTGAGTTCGATCCTGCCGGGCTGCAAGGTTGACTCAGCCTTCCATCCTTTCGCAGGTCGGTAAAATGAGTACCCAGCTTGTTGGGGGCATGTATAGAAATGTTTCAGAATACATGCTATTCGTAAGTTGTTCGCCACCTCGATCCGTATGGAGAGGCGGGATACAAATAAATAAATAAATAAATAAAATTAAAGAATCCTACTAGAATTACTAGTAACCATAGCTACAAATTATTACATCATTAGATTTCTTATTACTCAAAAGGGCCATAAATGGTTTCCTCAAAAAAGTCCATAAACAGTTTCTTCCCTTGTATTATCCTGAGGCTGTCTATCCAGGTCTGTTTTCATTACCTTAGAAGCTGGTCAGTGCATCATAAGCTGAAGAATTGTCTTTTGTGCTTCACCATAGAATAGTCACTGCTATCTTGGCAGGACTGGGAGAATCATTGAAGGAACTGCACATTGAATTATCCTCTTTCTAGCATTTTCCCCCCTCTTCCTCTGCACAAAGCCGTGCCCACAGCTCTGAGTTTCTTAGCAACTCCCAGAAAGTCCTTCTGTTAATGGAATTCCTCCCCTCCCGACATCCCGATCCTAACTGGCCTCAAGGTGCGCCGGAGAAGAAAGATCTCTTAAGCTAAGTGCTTTTTTTCTTAAGGAAATTAATGGAGGAATGAGGTCTTATTTCTTTATTGGGAGTGAAATAATCCTTCAATTAAAAAGAGGACTGAAAAAGGAGGCAGGAGTAGCAAGGTCACAAAAGGGGAGGCAGCCTTGCTTTGAAAGTGGGGTAACGTGCGTGTGGATAGGTAGAAAAAAAAAGGTGAGAGAGGAAGCAGATGGTGGCTTTTTGGTCTTTTCTTTTTCAGTGGGAAGATAGACTTGATTAAAAAAAGTAGCAAGAGAAAGAGAAGAGAGGATTCTGTTTCCATCTAAAGAAGCCCAGGGATGCTGACAATCACATTCAATTTTTGAGTGAGGCAGAAAGAGATGAGTGTGAAATGAGGGCTGATTTTAATGAAGGCAAATTCTCTGCTAAGTAAGAGAATGGTTGAAGAGGTGGGGAAGAGAGTGTGTTTGAAACTGAGAGGAATCTGACATGCTATTGTACCAGAAAGGATTCATATTCCGCCCTGTGGCTGGTTAAAAGAGGAGAGGGAGGGCGGAAGAAGCTGAAGTTGAAGAGAGAGATTAGTATATATATATATATTTAATGGTAACTATATAAAAAAAACAGTAATTGGGGGAGTGGAACTTCATGGCTGAGAGAACAGACCTGGAAATCAGAAGGTGTGGATTCAGTTTGAGACTCTTCTTGTGTCTATGCAACACAGAGTTAGGGAAAATTGGCTCCATTTTAACTACCGTGGCCCTGACTTAAGGAATCCTGGGATCTGTAGTTTGGTGATGTGCCTAGAATCTTGTGGTCCAGAGCCCTATTGCAGTGTGGTTCAGGGTGGTGGGCTACTTTCCTCTCAGAAATATGAATCTAAGTGCATCACCAAATGAAAAGTACCAGAATTCCATAGAATGGAACCATGGCAGTTAAAATGAAACAGACTTCCCCCCAGTCCTTTAAACTGCTATCACTGTGCATTTTTCATACTCCAGGCACTAGCTAGGGTTATGAAGCTGTTAATAAAAATAAAGACATAACTAGGCATTTAATGCTCATTTGCCTCACTCTTTGCATGCCCACACCCATGTGCGCTAGAGGGAAAGAAATTTCACTGGATTTGAATGGGTGAAAATAACATGTTTGCACCTCACAAGTTTTGAAGTAAGAAAAAGCACACCTTATCTCAAGCATTCACACAGCCATTGGGAGGCTTGCAGGGCATGTCCGAGAAGTAAAGTATTCACAAAACATTGCAGTTATTTAAAATGCAAACAGCTGAAATATACATTTTTTTTAAAAAAAAATATGGAACACATTTTAGTCAATGGGCAAAAGTGCTAAAGATCAGTAAACTGCACAAAGAGTTGCAAACTGGGAAAATAAATTAAACTGTTGACCAGCCATGGGATAACAAGACCAAAGAATTGGGTTGGAAAGGGCCACTTTATTTAACCTAGGACCTATTTAAACATAGACAAACCCGTGAAGGTGCAAGAGAGGGGAGCAACCTAGAGCAGGATCAGCTGAGGCTGGGCATCACTTCATGACTTCCTCTTCAACTTCCCCTGGACCAAACATCTGTGCTCCAAGTACAACCCAATGATAGTTTGTTCCCCATCTGGACATCTACTGGAAAACGGGCCCAAGGACCCCCCCCCATGTTGCAGAACTTAAGTGATGGCAAAGCCCCACAGGCTAGCTCCAGAGGTAGGCTTTTTCCCCACCTCACCCGATGTCTCAGGACCTAAAGAGACAGTTCCAGAGCCCTCCCCTTCACCAAAAAGGTGCCAAGCTGCTCACCAAAATTCTTATCTCTCCCTTGACTACTTCCAACTGGCCACTAATTTAAAGACACCACCCCAAGCCAGTTGACAAAGTCCCTCAGATACAGTGTTAGGCTGCGGTAGTTTGTTTTTGCCTAAGTGTATTGAGAAGGTGTGGTGTAGTGATTTGAATGTTGGACTATGACCCTGGAGACTGGTGTTTGACTTCCTGCTTGGCTGTGGAAACCCACTGGGTAACCTTGGGTGTGTCACACACTCTCACTCCCAGAAAAAACCCTGATAGGTTCTCCTTAGGGTCACCACAAGACAAAAATGACTTGAAGGTAGACAACAACAACAGCAACAACAACTTGAATTAATTACATGAGAACTACTTTTTTACTACGAACTGAATTTGCAGCAAGCCAAGGTCAAAGGAGGAAAGTGGAAGGAATAGAGAGAAACTGGAACATTTTAAAAGCAGCTGAAAAATTGGGACGGCAGAGAATTAATCAGGATTGGTCCTGCCAAATCAGGGCAGTTGGAGGGTATGATTCTGTGCTGATGTGCCTGCTGTAGATCAAATGTATCTTGCAGTCCTAGTTATTCCAAGTGACAATTGCACAGAGTTGTGAGAATCTCAGCCTTCATTTTGTATTGTCAATGTTTCTAACTCTTAAGGCGGGATACTTTCCCCCCTAAAATAGTGGTATTCTCAATAGCTGGTCTCCTGGGAACTTTGCCACAAACAGCACAAGCAGAATCTGTCATGCAACGTAGAGACCTGCATACTTTATGCAAGTTGCAGAATTTTGGATCCAACTTGGGCACAGAATTTGGACAGGATTTTGATTCCCCCTCACCCTCTCAGTTTGCCTGTCTTTACTAATGATAAGACCTTATAAGCTTCTTCACACATTCTGTCAAAACATAGAGGGATGAGTGAAGTGTGATAGTGCCAACTGCTCTCCTGCATCTGTGTTTTTGACTTTGCTTTTGCTGTCTGATCAAGTGCCCAGTTTTCTCATACTGTTGTTTGAGTGACCAAATGTATAACCCATCTTTCTCCCAAGATGGGATCTAAGGTAGATTAAACTCTTTTAATATAAGTTCTTAATCAAATGAGGGAGCCTTAAGTGCACATGCTTATACATATGGAAATGCATTTCAGTTTTCAAACACACACATGGAGGACACAAATAGAGACAACTAGAATGTGAAAATAATTTCTTATTGGGAACTAACTGCGAAGAACTAGTGCCTTAATGCAATGAGTTAATAACTAAATTTCAGAATGGCTGTAATATAACAAGGCATAACATCATTTCTTTTACAATATAGCATCAGTGTTTTAGTCACTTTTATAGGCACTGGGAGATGGTTTTGATGAACAGCAGAGGAAGTATATCAGATGCTTTGGATGCTGCCTTGTGCTATATCTCACGCTGCTGATTTGTGCTCTCTTGTGGGCGTTGACATGATGAACAGGTGGATTAAGAGTAGGATTTCTATACCACAGGCCAGTGGAATATTACATTTAAATATTTCCAAGGAATTAAAGTAATAAGGAACTACTAATTTTTTTGGTGGTGGTGGTGGTGTTGATGATGATGATGATGATGATGATGTGACTGTAGTGGTAGCTAAAACATCTGCCATTCTATAAGGCCTGTGGCTGCTTGAGGGCTATCTGGGTCTTGGAATGAAAATGAAAACTAATTACTTTTCCAATAGTTACTTTCCAGGCTCTAGGCAGATCAGATTATGCCATTCTCCATCCCCCATTCCTCTGTGCATGGGCAGAAACTGCCAACAGAAGCAAGACACACCAGAATGATTTATGGGGCAGCCAAGCCTATTACATGATGAGGCTAAAGAGCAAGTTAGCTCATTTAGGAGTATATCTCAATTGGCATTTTGAAGACAAAGCAATAAAACCCCTTCTAAGAGTTAAACATGGTAGCCATGTTTAAATATTTGAAGGAATGTAATGTCAAGGAGGGAGCGGGCTTGTTTTCCGCTGCTTGAGAGACTAGGACAAGGAGCAAAGGATTCAAGGTACAGGAAAGAAGATTCCACCCGAACCTCAGGAAGAACTTCCTGATGGTCAGAACTTCCTGAGGCAGTGGAAGATGTTGCCTCAGAGTGTGGTGGAGTCTCCTACTTTGGAGGTTTTTAAGCAGAGGCTGGATGGCCATCTGTCAGGAGTGTTTTGAGGTGGGTTCCTGCATAGCAGAATGGGGTTGGACTGTATGGCCCTGGTGGCCTCTTCTAACTCTATGATTCTATGATTCTATGGGTTAGGAAGAGGAACAACGAGGGAACAATTTCTATATCAGCCTCATCACCATCTAAAGTTGATCCAGCCCTAAGTGAAGATTTTATCTGTTGGGAGAATCCAGTTCAAATACCCCTGTGAAAGTAGTTTAAGAGACCACAAGAGTATCCAGTCAGCTAATGACAGAAACATATTAGCCTCTAAAAAGATAGCTTCTGAGTTGTCAGAATGTCTAGAATGAGCTGACAACAGTTTATTATCCTCATTTGGCATGTCTTCCATTAGAGGAAAAACTGGAAATGGAACACAGACCAACCAGGCTACAGAGAAATTTGGATGTTGTGAGTTGAGTGTTGGACCATGACTCTGGAGATCGGGGTTCAATTCCCCTCTTGGCTATGGAAACCTCCTGAGTGACCTTAGATGCATCACATACTCTCAGCTCCAGAAAACCCCATGATAGATTTGCATTAGAGTCTCCAGAAGTTGGAAATTATTGTAATGCATGCAAACAACAACAACAACAGCAGCCCAGAGTAATCATCTTGATTGTGATGAAATACATAAAAATCAACCCACTGGAAAAGAAGTTATATCCAAATGTTTAGTTAAAACAAAAGCTGATGCGGGATGGTTTAATCTTGTAGATATAGGTGTTTAAATTGAACCGCCTGAAGAATATGGATTCTTGAGCCTGACCATGAATTGATTAGCATAACAAGAGGCAAGTGAACAGATTACTGGATGGGAATCACAGGATCTCTCCCAGATTTCTAGGGCAAAAGGAGTCTATCAGAATGAAGCACAGGCCATGTGGTATTAGTGCATGTTTGGGTTATGTTAGCCCTACATCACATTTCTCTGGGAATTGGCACTGATTTGAGTAGCAACCCCATCCTACCTTTTACTCTGGTTAAGCCACATGGTTGACAAAGTCACACTTGGTTGTTAATTTCAGTTCTCTCCTTTTGATTTCTTTTGATCTTTGTCTATGCACCTTTGCTTTGGGGAAGGAAGCATCAGGGTTGCAATCTCCCACCTATAAAATCTTTGGACAAAACACTTGATAGCTCAGTCACACAGATCTCAGCAGCTGAAAAAGACATCCTTTAGCTACTTCCTCTGTAGCTGCCTGTACAAAACTCACTATTTACTTAAAGACATGGGAGATTTGTTTCATTTTTTTTCTCCAGTAGTGTAGTGTTGGCATGTCTGTTTTTTTTTTTATGAATATAGCATTAAGTAGCTGATTCTTTTTTTAAAAAAAGTATTTATGCAAAGCATGCTGGAGTAAGAGACATATAAGTGGCAATCTCTTTGCCTTTGCCAATTTGCAATCAAGAAGTAAACAACAAGAGTCTTGAACATAGCAGGGAATGGGTGGTATGATGCAGGGGGTGAGGAAGGTTGGGAGATGTGGGTAGTGACTTGATTGGTGTCATAAAAATATAGTGTTTTTTTTCCCCCCTGCCAATATACCTTATACGCCCTTGCCTAGAGTAGTGTGAAGTTCAGGGTAATATTTTACATCTCTGATGAGCAACTAGGCAACCTGAAGGACTATTTTGCTAAGAGAGGTCATTCAGTGTTAAACAAGGTGCCAAAGGCAGTATTGTCCCACCCTCCTGTGATGCTTCCCTTAACTGTTGTTTTCAGAAGATGCAACAAAGTCTGGTGTGTAGGTATGGGAAGTGTGCAAAATGAGGGCAGTGTTCCCCCCAATAAGAATTCTGCTCCTCAGTCAAATTTTCCTTCAGTCTTCAAATTCCTACCCTTGCAGAGAATGAGACAGTAATAATCTTTACCACTTAAAACTCTTATATTTGCTATATACACATTCCCTTGGTAACTTTGCCAGCCCCTTTTCTTTGGTTGGCTAAACTCTATTTCTAAATGTACAACTGAAGTTTTAAATTATTGCAATGCCAATGATTTGGGGAGTGGAGGAACATTTAACTGGGGGCAGAATTCTTATTTAGCGGGGGCAACACTGTAATTCCCCTTCCCACGAAGGTATATGTCTGAAGAGGCGATGACTAAGCTACAGCTGAGGGAGGTCAGATATGAACCCTTCTTGTTCCTAATTTCAGCACTGAGCAAGAGGCTAGGTCTCATTCTCCAGAAGCATTCTAATAACAAGCAACACTACTGTAGCTACCACCTTTTTCATGTCCTTCCATAATTTATGGATCGGTAGTTGAGCAAATGTAGCCTTGTGAGGCTACATTTGGCCTAAATTTCACATTTCCTGAAGCTTGCTTTACTGGATAACAGCCTTGGAGTCTCTTGGTATAATCATAGAATAGAATCATAGAGTTGGAAGTGGCCTTATGGGCCACTGAGTCCACCTGCTGCTCAGTGTAGGATCTTGTCATGTCCCCCGTAAGAGTTCATCTTCCTTGGAAGACAAAGCAGGCATGCCTGAGAGCCAGCCAAGTCTGCCTCCACTTTAGCATGAAAAGAAGCTGGAAGAAACACCTCTCAGCCCCCTGAGAGAGATGAAGGCCTCAGTATCTGGCACAGACTCTCCCCACCAACACAGCAAAAAGCTACATGCACATGGCTGTGAAATCTACTCTTAAGTGCAGGCTAGAATGTGGGTATTGACTGAGCTGGCTGTCCATATATGCAGAAAGTTTCCTCCAGTCAAAGTTCTGGAAACAAGCTTTCTGGCCAACCTGATTTGCCTATTGTAAGTACCAGATTTATAACTGGTGGACTGTTTACTGACTCTTCTACCTCAACTGCTTGGGCTTTCTTCTGATTTATGGTTTCTTGACCCTGGACTGTTTGATATCGCCTACCTCCTGTTGCTATACCTTCTGAACTCTGGGCGCTCTGAATTCTGGCCCAATGTTGAGAGTGAGACAGATCTCCCGCTAGAATATCCCCAGCGAGTAGCTGTCCAGCTTCTTTTGAAGATGTTCAGAGAAGGACACCTCACTACCTTTCTAGGCAGTTGGTTCCATCACCGAACCGTTCCTACTATCAAGATTTTTTTCCCTAATGATCAATCAAAATATTCCCTCCTGTGACTTAAAACCATTAGACGTGGTGCTACTCTTTGAGGCATCAGAGAACAAAAAGCAGCGAGGACTTCTAACACCCAATGAAAGGGATATAGAGAAATGACAAAGTCTTGGGGTGCTGAAAAAGATGATTTTATTTCTCTAATGGGCCCAACATGTTTTGGCCTGGTAACATTTAATTGCATTCTTCAGGGGCTAATAAAAGATAAAAGGGGAATGCATAAACAACAAAAAATTGTAACAGGAAAGAAGTTACACCCTGAGACTTTGTTCTCTTTATCCCCCACAACAGAGAACAAACCTGTCTCTTCTGCTCTTTGCATGAATTGTGTAGGCATTGCAGGTACCCTATCACATGGTGGAGATGCTCTTGCAGCAGGCACTAACACATATATGACATGAGGTTCCAGTTCAGTAGGAAAGGAAGATGTTCTGTATCTGGAAAGGGTCTTCAGAGGTTTAAGGTGTCGTAGGGAAAGAGCACCATAGATTGAAGATAGATGGTGAAGCAAATGTAGAGGGGAAAAAAATACAGGGCGCGAGGGAGGGAAAGGAGACAGGTAACATAGCATTAGGGAGAGTCAAGCAAGAAAGAGAAGAGGTTTTCTCTCTGATTTTAATGAGGAAAAATAAATCCAAAAAATCTACATGATTAAAATGAAATCTTTCTTCTTCTGATCTGCTAGAACTGGACAGGCAAAACAGAGTCGCTAAGCTGACAGTGGGAGGCCCCTTGTATTTAATTACTTCCCGCTTGACTGTGCTGTTAAGAATATAAAAGTAAAAAACACTCGCCTGGGAGCTCCTATGGAGGCAAGACAAGAGGAGCAAATAGAGTGAAGCTGTAGTTACAGTTGAATGTGCTAAATGGATTATGCGGTCCCTAAGCTAACGTGTTTGCTAACACATCTGCTTTTTTTTTTTTGCTTCTCTGTGACTGTGGGAAGCAAAACACTCTGATTTTGTTTATGAATCAGGGATATTCAAGGCTGTTGACTCAGAAACTTTGTGTTGTATTGTCCTCTGTGTCACAAGTTGTGATTTCTACAACAAAAACAGATCCCTCAATTGGGAGAGACATTCTGTCTGGACCAATAGCTTTGGAAGAATGACTAGTTGAAGCCTGGGGACAGTCAAAATAGTCTTCAATTTTCACCTTCCACTATGGCTGTGGTCAGCTGAATGTAGCTCCATTCAGTGTCTATATTCAGAAACTTCATAAAAACAATAGTAACCAAAAAGAAAAACAAAATTTATATTTGCAGCATCACGGTATGTTAAAAAAATATTAAGAAACAATAATCCATGAACAGAAACCTCTCAGAACAGCCACGTCTTAACCAAAGAGTTTACTGTGATGGGGACAGTGGAAGGTGGCGGCTCCCAGGTCAGTGGGATGGTAAATCTATTCCAGATTTTAATTTGGATTTTAAAGAAGTAATTCAAATTGCTGAACCCCATCTCCAGAACACATTCAGGACCATGGACAACTCCTTTAAATTATAATGAAAACCCAGAGTAGATTCATCAAACCACTGACGTAGGAGTCACCAGCCATTACTGGATAGGTTTGGGGGATGAGAGAAAGCATTCCTAAATAGGGACACAGATCTTCACTTATTCTGTCCCCACATGTAAGAACAAAAATATTTTTTTAAAAAAAATATATAAATTTTTCTTCCTTTAGAGAGTTCAAAAAGGGGCTTGTGCATTTCCCAATGATTTTTTTTCAAAATTCAAGAGTTTATGCACACATTTTGCAAAAGTTTTTTCATGCAAAAACCACAGTTATGCAAAATGCAACATGCATGCATAAAACATAATTTTTGGGGGAAAGAACACTTCATCCCATTGTGTGCATAGAAAAAAAAATTTCTTTAAAAATTTTTCATTGTTATTTGCTATTCTTTCTTCTGATGAGGAAAACACGTTGGTCTTTTTACTTTTCGAGTAGGGATGAAAACTCCAAAACAGTGGACAAATCTTCAATGGGATATCCGTCTTCGATGTTGTCTTTAATTTTCAGCTTTCTTTCAATTTCAGTTTTCAGTTTTGAGAAGGATGAGGAAATTTACCAATATTCCTTATATATCTATTCAAAAATGAGGATGCCAAGATTTAAAAGGTTCTGTAGGATGCTGACATACTAAGCCTTAACTTATGGTACTATGGACAGAAAGCAGGATTTCTGATTGATTTGTTTACTTAATTCATACTTTGCCTTCCTCCCAACAAGGAATTCAGAGTGGCTTACAAAAATGTAAAACAAAGTCCAACTAAAAATATATTTTTTTTCTAAAAAAAGAGTTTAAAAATAAAAATTGAACAAGCAATTCTGTTTAAAAAGCAGATAGTTAAAGTAGTTTAAAACATGTTTAAAATCTAATAAAAAGATAAAAGCAAAGCATGTCACTTTGAAAACACGATCATCATCGTCATCATCTTCATTGTTATAATCATAATCATCATTTATTTATTTAGCACCATCACTGTATATAGAGCTTTACAAGTAAAAGAAGACAGAACTGTTCCCTGCCCTCAGGTTTACAAATTAATTAAGATATGACACTAAAAGGAAAAGTAATGGCATTGTGGGAAAGGATTAGGTCCAGCAGATACTGCCTCCCCTTCTCCGCCTCTGAGGCCTGGGCAGGGGCAGTTGGGATGGATGGAGAGCCAGCCCTTCATCTGTTTTTCAGCCTAGGCATGCTGGAGCTATGTCTGCCTCTTCTTCTCTCCAAAGCCAGGGCAGGGGCAGTTGAGACAGAAGGAGGGTCTTTTGTCTGCTTCTGGGCCTAGACAGGATGGAGACATGACCCTTTGGCCACATAATTCAGCTGTATTTAATATAAGCGCCAAAGACCTGCTGAAATTAAGATGATCTTGCCTGCTAATGGAAGGAGAGCAGAGAAAATAGGACCCATGGTGGCGCAGTGGTTAAATGCCAGTACTGCAAGCCACAAGGTTGTGAGTTCGATCCTGCCCGGCTCCAAGGTTGACTCAGCCTTCCATCCTTTCGCAGGTCGGTAAAATGAGTACCCAGCTTGTTGGGGGCATGTATAGAAATGTTTCAAAATACATGCTATTTGTAAGTTGTTCGCCGCCTCGATCCATATGGAGAGGCGGGAAATAAATAAATAAATAAATAATTAAAAAAGGGCAGTCCAACTTCCCATGGAAGGGAGCTGCACAGCTTGGGAGCAATCACTCAGAAAGTTGTGTCCCACGTCCTCACAAAATGTTTGCGTGATGGTGGGATTGAGAGAAGCCCTTCCCTGAAAAACTTAAAATTCAGAACATTTCATATAAGGAGATTCAGTCTTTGGGACAGACTCAGCCCAAGCTATCAGCCTTCAGGTGTATGTGGTGCTCATGGTCTGAGCAGAGTGGATCCCCCATTTTAGGATGGGGACGTCCTCCCACCCACCCTGTATTGAGGAGAAAAGATTTTGATCTCTAGGCTACCAATTGCCTGTCGTTCCTGAAATACTTTACTATAATTAAATGTTCATTAATCAGTTTCCATCAGCATCTGATAACATCTTTATTGAAGCTGAGTTCTACCACTCCCCCTCTTTTCCTTCTATTTTCTGTTTTCAGAATGTATATTGCAAACCCTGTGGGGGTGGATGAAATCAGCGAAACTCCCTGAGGGCAGTGATTTGTTGGTTGTAATTATATTTTTTGTTACTTGCAAATGTAATGCAAAAAAAAAAAAATCAAACCTCTATTAGTAGAAACAGATTGGCATAGCCACGGGGATGAGAGAGCAAGCGTGTATGTGTGTATTCACCAAGGCCCAAACCTGAAAGGTACTGAGACGTCTTCTTCTGCGTGACAAAACACGGGATTTCAGAATACTTTGCATCTTACAGAAGGCACTCAGGGTCAAACAGGATTCAGCTTTAATTTGTAAATCGTCAAAGCCATCATTCTGCCAATCCATCAATTATCAACGCTTAGGCCTGCCACTGGGTAAATGAAAATAGGGGCTGTGTACCAATTAATATTGTTAGAATCCCTGAAATTAGAGACAACATGCCTGATTTCTTCAAACATAAGGAGAGCTTTTTACTCCTTAGTGAAATGGTACATGATGGAGTTGTGCAGGAATCTGTCAGATTCAAACTCAATGAGGTCCTCATTTAAGCAGTACCAAGCTAATTCCATTCAGGTTCCATGACAGTCTATTTTTTTTCCCCCACGTAGACATCCATCTATAATTTTCTGAATATATTAGAAATGTGCACATTTTTGTACACTTATAACCAGAGACTAAGGTCCTTCTCACACAACACTTTAATACCACTATATTCCACTTTAACTTGAATCTCAGGAAGAACTTCCTGATGGTCAGAGCTGTCTGGCAGTGGAAGATGCTGCCTTGGAGTGTGGTGGAGTCTCCTCCTTTGGAGGTTTTTAAGCAGAGCTTGGATGGCCATCTTTTGGGAGTGCTTTGATGGGTGTTCTTGCATAGCAGGGGGTTGGACTTAATGGCCCCTGGGGTCTTTCCAACTCTATGATTCTATAAGTAACTGCTGTGGCAACATCCTGTGGAATTCTGGGAAATTCTTGTATTTTAGTGAGATCCAAGGGTACTCTGGCTGACCATTCAAAATGCCCCTACCTAAACTTCTGATCCTGGGATTCTCTAGGATATTGCCATGACAGTTAAACTAGAGTAAAAGCACTATAACAGTGTCACAGGATAACGTTTTAAGACACGTGGGTACATGTTTTAGAACTGTGTGCAATTTTTCTTTGCACTGGTCTCAAATATTGTCAAAAACTTCTTTGTCCTTTTACAAAATGCATTGCAAGCTCAAGAATGTATGGAGTTTGGATCATTTTGGAGCAGATCGGAGTCAGACCTCACCTGACTTAATTTTCGATGTTCTGCCCAGCTACCCTTGAGACAGCTGTCAGGGCACAAAAGACCAAAAGCCATTTGGCTTCTACTTTCTTCACACCATTCCAATTGGTTGCCTTTGTGTGAGAAAGGATATTGGAAGAGTCCTTTATTGGCAAGGCCAGAACCAAGTGACAATTGGCGTCTTCTTTCCCAGGATTGCTTCCATTCACAGCCATTCCATTTACTGAATCATGCAAGATGTAGGAGAGCAAAGCTGCTTCTCCTGGCCGGCTGGGCCAGGGATGACCCCACCGATTAGGCAGAGGGGGCTGTCTCCAAAAACAGATTTTGAGTGTTGTGGAAGGGCAGTAAAATGTTTCTTTGATTAAATTTTTATTACTTTATTTATTTATTCTTGTTGTCATGTGCTGTAACAACATGCTTGGCTTTGGGTGTCGCTGTTTTTGCTGTTTGCCTTCAAGTCATTTCCAACTCATGGTGACTTTAAGGGAAATATATCTAACACAGAAAGGGGAGGTGCAAATTTCTTCTCTGCTGCCCCAGAGGGTAAGGCCAGATCTAATGGTTTGAAAGTTAAAGGACAGCAGATTTCAGTTGAACATTAGAAGGCACTTATTGACAGACAGCAAGAGAGGTTTGGAAATGGAACCAATTGCCTAGAGAAGTGAAGGCATCTCCTTCTCTAGACATCTTTAAAAAGAGGCTAGACTGCTACCTGCTGGGAATGGGTCAGCTGGAGTTCCTGTATTGAACAGTGGGATTGAATTCAAGGGCTTGTGGTGCCCCTTCCAGCTCTATGATTCTATATCACAAGGGTTTTTTTGGCAAGATTTGTTCAGAGGAGGTGTGATGCTGATTTCCTCCTAGGCTGAGAGGAGGTGACTTATCCAAGGTCACCCAATAGATTTCCCTGGTCAAGTAGGGTTTTGAATCTTGGTCTCCTAGAGTCCTAGTTCAACACTCAGACCACTCACTATGTGGGTACTACGCAACTTCATTTGCATGTGTGGTCAGCACTATTCACTTCTTTGATTCAAATAGCAAAATTTGTTGGGATGGCCTTGAATTGAGGCTATTTGCTGTATGGAAAATTTAATTCCCATTTGACTTTTTTAAAAAAAACAACAACTCCCATTTGAATAGGCAGGTTGCCTTATCTGCAGCATATGATGTTCCTAAACTACAGTGCAAAGTGGAATGAATGCACCCCCTCCCCAATAAGCAACAAAGCTATGAAGTGTCCGCCAAAGTGGGTTGTCTTCTGACCTTTTCTACAGAAGTTGCCAATGCAAAGTTCATGGGTATGGCAGAAGAAAGAGAAGAGAGAAGTGTTCTCTTTTCATAGGCAAAGGCACTTAACAGCACAGCTGGCATCCAAGTGCTTCCTTGCCTGGGTAGACAAGGCAAGGAGACATTGTGCAATAGACTTAAACATTCCTGGCATGAGATATATTTAAAGTGCATTCATACAGTACTTTCCATAACAGCTGCCACCGCAGTACACCTGAGGGCTAAAACCTGATCCTTATCACAAGTGCCTAGTACTTGATACATATGTTTATTATTATATCTGTCAACTAAATTGGAGTCAATAGGCAATTTGCATAAACATAAAATGTGCAAACAAAAAAATTGACTATTTACTATGCAGGAGCCCAGAGGAGACAGAGAAATTTTAGATTTCTGCTCCTGATGTAATTGGTATGAAAATATAATACTTGCCCTACAAAGAGAGGCTCACATGCTGTGAAAATGCCTTTTCTGGCCAGGCAGGGGCCAAATAATAGCAAATTATGAGTGCAGAAAATATTTAGAACAAAACAGAAAAGAGAGAAAGCAAGAGAAAGGCATAACAAAAAGGTGTGTGTGTGAACAAGATTTTGCTTTATCAGAACCGATCCACAGCTTGCAATCTTGCACAATTTGTCTTTTTGAGCAGACCACATGAGCTGGCTATGAATAAAATCAGTCAATTTAACCCCAAAATCAATGCTCTTTTGTAGAGCTGCTTAAAATCTAAGTGGAAGGGAAGACTTTGAAGCTGCTTTCTGCCGGTAAATGAACCACTTACAGGCTTTTTGATTTCAGCTGAAGTCCTCCCAGTTTTCTCAATGCCTAGTGTTGGACAACTAATTAGCAAGTTGGGTGAAAACAACTGGAAAAAATGTTTTATTTTATTTTAATGGTTACTTCTTGTTCTTATAGCATCTACCAGCTATTTTTAGCTATGAATCTTTTGATACATAGCACATAGCTACCTCATACCGTCCAACACTTCACAGATGGAAACCGGGACACATACGGCCAAGCAACATCAGAGGATGATCAAGAAGCAATAAGTTATTAAGAAGGAAGAACACATAAGTGAAGAGAGGCTGTAGCAGTCTACTTTTGCCTGTCTACTGGGAAGGGCAAGATTTTGCTTCCTCTTCTCTCCTCCTCTCCCCAGTTAAATTGGATGCTAACTGTTTTGCATTTTGAACTCAATTATTTCAACAATTGAGACACAGTAGCCCCTCCACATTTGTGAGGGTTTCGGGTGCAGAACCCTCACAAAAGTGGAATAGAATAGATTAGAATCTTTATTATGGTCATAGACCAGCACAGGTAAAAAGGGATACAGAAGAGGATAAAAACACAGGTTAAAAACAGGTTAAAGACAGCACTGAAATTCTCCTTCAGGTTGCACAGCGATCATATAACAAAACAAGCTTGGAGCTAGCCTACTGCAGAGGTCAGTGCCCGACGAATTTTAACCGCTGCTGCACAGAATCTGGCAACATTGTATGTTATATGGGGGCTGGTGTCTGAAAGTAGCAAAGACGTGTAGAATTCTCCAGTGCGTCCTTGGTATTTATGCAGGAGAGGGGAAATAAGGCTGAGGCAGATGTCCCTGTAGTAGAAGCACTGGAGAAGCACATGCTCTGTTGTTGCAATTTGGCCAGAGCCACAGGGGCACAGTCTGTCTGAGAAGGGGATCTTCTTGTATCGGCCTTCCAGGACAGCTCAGGGGAAGGCATGACATCATGCCAAGGTGAAGCCCCTCTGGTGTTTAGGTACTTCTAGTTTTGCTAAGTATGCCATGGGTGAAGCTTAATATCTGTTGATAGCAATAAAGGTTGAGGTGCTAGCTAGATCCAGTTGTCGCTCTGTATCTACCACCCATTGTTTGATAGCTGCTTTGGCTTTCCCATATTCCATGCCGAGCAGAAGCTCTGGGGAAAAACTCAGTGTTTAGATTTTAGTCATCACTGTCTGTTTCCACTAGGGCCCTTTCCGCACAAGGTGAGTGAATCACTCCGTGCCGTTATTTAATGGTTCTTCTTGGCTCAAAGCAATGCAGACTGTCCCTTAAGCCCTTCTGCAGGGCTCCTCTCTTTGTTCCAGGGCGATGCAGAGCAGTGCGAGGTCTTTAGATCCACACTGGTGAGGCTTACAAAATGGTGGCTTCTGGTTGTTCATGGGTCTGGACCAACCGCTGAAGCTGGCCACACTCACAGCCCTCCCTCCGCTGATCGCAGGCTTACATTGCTGCGAATCTGCACATCTGCATAACTGAGCAGGAATGAAATGGTGCGCTCCGGAAAATTGAAAGACCTGTTTTTTCCAGTCTTTACTTAGCGTGCTGGAGGACCACTTGGGGGCATTTTGGATTGGACTTAGGTGCAGAACTAGGTAAATAGTCCACACCTAGTCCGATCCAAGGTGTGGATGACCTCCGTGACAGGCCTTGGTCTTAACTTCCTCATGCAGAAAGGGCCATAGACTGGAAGTCATCTCTCAAGGTTAGTGGAGCCAGGCCAGTGGGAAAGAAGGATAGTCTAAGCCAGTAGCTGAGTATAGTTACCCATATTCTGACCTCCACTTTCATAAAGCCTGACTCCAGTCTCAGAGTTGTGTTGGAGATGCATTTTGGAACTTGGAAAGCTGATCTTAAAAATTTGGATTGCACAAGTTCTAATGGTGTGGGGTTCAGAAAGGGTCCCAGTTGGGATCCATAAAAGAGTTGTGCTACTGATTTGGCTTTGAGGAATTTGAGCACCGTGGGTATATATTGGCCTCCTCATGCCTTAAGAAATTTGAGGATAGCTGATGAGCATGACTGGCCACATACTCTCCATCTGTTTTCCTGCTGCCAGTAGCATGAAAGATTACCCTCAGAAATCTGAAGCAGGAGACCTGTTCAATCTTTTGTCCATCTATACTCCAGGTATGAATCTTGGGCCTTTTAGCAAATGCCATGATTTTAGTTTTTTGCTAATTGAGTACTAGCTGATCTTCTCTGCAGTACTGTGCTAGTACTCTTAGCTAATCCTCTCTGCAGTACTGTGCTAGTGCCAATGGGTGTTCTTGATAGTACTGCAGCAGCATCGGCATAAAGTAGAACTGAAATATGTCTTCTGTCTATTTTGGGGGAATGGGAGCTTGTGTTGTCAAGAAGGCCCACCATGCTGTTGATGTAAAAGTTGAACAAGAGTTGAGCTAGTATGCAACCTTGCTTGACACCCTTCTCAGTGTCAATGGCATTGGTAAGATGACCCTGGGGGTTACATCTTATTTTGAGTGAAGTTCCTTCATGCAGCATATGTATTAAGTGGAGTAGACGCCGATCGATCAAGGAAGCTTCCAGTTTTTCCCACAGTTTGGTTCTAGATATCAAGTCAAAAGCTGCTTTAAAGTCTATAAAGGCAACATAGAGAGAGGCTGTGTTGCGGGAGGAATCACAAAAGTGGAAGATCTGAACAAAAATCCTCCCACATGATTCCCCTCCAGAGCTCCCCCTCCCATTACTTTTGGCCCTGGCATTCTTGGAGGGAATAAAAAAAGCAAGGTAAAAGGCTTACCAGTACTTTCCCCTCAGAGGCAGAAGAGCAGAGTTCTGGTGTTCTAGCTACTTCTGGTGTTCATCTTGAGAAAGGAGAGGTAAGAGCAAAGAGAGCATCTGACCAATCAGCAGCCATTACACAGCAGAATGTGCAGCCATGTGGCAGAGAGGACACACAACATTGATTTTAAACACAAGCCTCACAAGCCTGGGATAAAGAAGGCAAGGAAATGAGAGGAGGAAAATGGGGGGGGGGAGGCAATGACATGCCTCACGAATTAACAGATTTGTGAAGGTTAAACCCATGAATGTGGAGAGAGGACTGTAAGCTAAAAACAAAGGGGAAAAGTGAGAGGAGGAGACAGGAACTGGGACATTTTAAAAGCAGCTGAAAAAGTGGTATGACAGGGGAAGAACTAGGGTTGTCACTGCCAGACCAGAAGTGTATGTTTGTTTTTTTCCTTACTGAACAGTAAGCACATAGAAACAGATCAAGGTTGGAATCCTAGTGGACAGATAATACAATTTGGAAAGAGTTCTAGAGTTTGGACAGCTTTTTTAAAAGGTAGTTTGTTGAATAATCCATTATAAGAGAAATTCTCTTCTGTTTTTCCTCATCATCATTATTGTTTTTTTGCAGTTATCTTTTTGTGATGCTCATTGCTTTTCCATTTTTTTTCCAACCCTAATAACCATCAGAATAATAACAGAATGGCATTATATTAGGAATGGCCTATCTGTTAAGTAGAGTGGGATGGCTGCCACAGTAGTGTGCCATTGGTGTGGTGGATTGTACAATTCTCCACCATTTGGAAGAAATGAATCCCCTCACCTGTCTTCTCTATCCTCCTTCTTCTGTGATGTATCCTCTTACACTATCACTTGCCTATTAGTTGTCTATAGACACAACACACAAGGAAAGGGGGTGGCAGTGGGGGAGAAGATTAAGTTCAGCAGATACTGTCTCTTCTTCTCTTACTCTGAGGCCAGGGCAGTGGCAGTTGGGGTGGAGGAAGGACCTGTTAGCCCAAAAGGTGGTGACTCCACTCACAATCATGGGTGGGGAATTATTAACTCAAAGGGAAGGCCTGCAAGACGGGAGTAACATTACAAGATCTTTTACGTCTATATACACCAGTACTAATGCAGGGACACCAGTTGGAGATTAAAAGTATGTTTTATTGAGAAATATTACAATCACACACAAGATCCAAGCAGTCTCACAACCACACAAGGCTAACTGAAGAAAAGGAGGGAAAAACTGTTAGTGAGAACTTAGGGTGAAGTGGGTGATATTTAGCTATCCTGTAGAGAAGAGACAAAGTGATGTGATTCAGACTAAGGGTCCAGGGGTAGTACAAGAATGGGAATTGGAAGAACAGAGTGACAGCCTATGTCCAGAGTACTATGAATTATCTGACTTGGACCCAGGGCTTAAATACCCTGTTTTTGTCCTAAGGGGAAAGGTGCTAATGGCTGTCTGGCAGAGGAGACAATGAGGTTTCAAACAGGCTAATGACTTCAGCATTGGGTGACAAATTTCATTACTTTTAAAAAAGAAACAAGTTGTAAGTTCAAGTTGCAAGTTATTTCTGAAGCATTATGTCTAAGCTCTGTGACTTGCATTGAGGGGGAGCTTTCACTGAAATACAGGTAGCTCTTTCACCTTTGGAAAAAAATAGGCACTTGTGGTGGTTGTGGTCCAGACTGGCATTATGGAAGGGATCAAAGGCTGCAGTATCCCCCATCCTCATTCTCAAGGCCTCCACACTTTTGTGTTAGAGAAAGAGAGCTACTTAATTATTAAAAGGAACGCTTAGCTTGACTGTGCTGTAAGAGCTATAACTTCATCTATATGTTAGTTATGCCTGGTGTGAAGAAGCTGTCCTGAATCCAATTCCAGTTGAATTCATTAAGTAGGGTCCTAGAATGTTAAAGTTGGACGAGACCATAAAGGCCATCAAGTCCAACTCTCTGCCATGCAGGCATATACAACTAAAGCACTCCTGACAGATGCTCATCCAATCTCTGTTTAAAGGCATCCAAAGAAAAAGAATCCATCCCCTCTGAAGCAGTCTATTCCACTATCAAACTGCTCTTAACATTCTTCCCAATGTTTAGGTGGAATCTGTTGGAATTTGAATCCACTTGTTCATGTTCTAGTTTCTGAGACAGCAGAAAACAAGCTTGCTCCATCTTCTAGATGACATCACATCAGATATGTTACTTCTGAGTCTTCTCATCTCCAAGCTGAACATATCCAGCTGCATAAGTCATTCCTCATAATGCTTGGTTTCCAGATCTCATCTTGGTTGCCCTTCTTTGAACATGGTCCAGCTTGTCAGTAGGCTTCTTCAGTGGTCCAAAGTGGCTATGTGTTAAGACTGGAAGAAAGAAAGAAAAACCCTAGAAATTCTTTCAGTTGTGGAAAAAAAAAAAATCTATTGGCTCTGGATACACTGAGGCAAAGAGCATGTTGTATCTAAAGGCATACAGCATCCAAATGGATAGTTTTTAGGTTAAGCAAAAGCATCTGCAGCATGGAAGCATTTTTCACAAGGAGGACATACCATGAATTGTGTGTTTAACTTTCTTCTTCCGGCCTTTCTTGGAGGAAAAAGTGCAAACGCCCAACTGCAACAACATGGAGAGAGGAAAATAGTTGATTGAAAGGTGAGATCATGGCAAGAAAAGGTCTATGGGGAAAAATTAAAACACTTCATGCATGTTCTGATAGAAAATAATATCTGAGTACAGAAATATTAATTCCTGCATGGAAAACAGATCTAAATTTTGCACAGAATAAGTTCTGAATTGTGAATAGCCTTTGAAAACTGGAGAGTCCAGCTCCCTCTACAGCAGTGCATTCCACTGTCAAACAACTCTTACAATAAAAATAAGTCTTTCCTAATGTTTGGGTGGAATCTCTTTTCTTGTAATTTGAATCCATATGCATTCTAGTAATTTTCTAGTAAGGGAGATTGGTTTTAAAATGATGCTTTATCTATCTATTTATTTATTTGATTGATTGATTTTATACCCTCCCTTTCTCCTGAGATTAAATCCAAGGGAGATGAAATTCAAGGTGAGTGTGATTTAAGCTCCCAAAGGGGGCTGAACTCTTTTTCCTGTACAAGGCATAAAGGGGTGTGTGGAAAATGTAACTTTTTTTTTCTAATAGCCTGGTAAGAGCAACATTCTCCCTGCTTCTCGAGGAATCTGACTCTCATTTGCTACAGTCTGCAATGCTGCCATCCACAATACACACATGCTGAGGTGTGGTTTCAAGGTCTTCGTGTGTTTAGCAAATATTTCATATGAAACGATCTGTTCAGCTGTTACCCTGATTGCCAAGATTACAGCATGACAACAAACATTATTTGGGGGATTGGAGATGAAATTACAGCCCACTCGTGCCGGCGTCTGCAGTGAGAAGCAGATGCAGTGTTAATTTTCAAGCTGCAATGTCCATTATGCCAAGCTGTGGAATCACGGCGCATTAGTATTGCAGCCAGCTGCTACTGATGGTTCCATGTTGGAGGTAATAATAAACTCCATTGGTTGCTGGAGAGAAAAAACTGCTTAATATCAAGATAAGGATAGAGGGAAATTATTTTTGTCTAGGAACAGCTACTTAGAGTGAATGTGGTTCAGGTGAAAGAAATGAAGCTTGTAGTATGCCATAGTATGCCATAGTCTATGACGTGCATGAGAGACACTCAACAGTCATTTTGCCAATTCCTTCTTCTGAAATAAAGCCTACAGCACCTAGTATTTGTTGCTGGTCTCCCATTCAAGTACTAACCAGGGCTAACCCTGCTTGGCTTCCATGATCAGACAGGATCTGGTGCCTTACAGGGTATTTAGGCCCTTATAATTACAAGGTAATGATTCTTAAAGTCTTAAACTTTAGTTTAAGGGATAAAAGAGATATTTGTGTTAGTTTATTTGTGAGTTATTTAAATTTACATGTATGTGACCGATGAAATAGAAATTAGATTGAATAATAAAGGGAAGGGTTGCACCAGTATTTTGAACTCCTACCTAAGAATAAGAATAGTTGGAGCATGTCAGATTTATGAAGGAACAATATTTTATATTGTGCATACCACTATGCTAAAAAGCCAGGCTCTGAAGTACTGCAGAGGAAACCTCAAGAGCATGTGGAAGCACCAGGAAGTCTTCGGCCTTGAGTGAAAAGCTACTCTCTCAGGTAACCAAGGCTCAAGTGTTTTAGGGCTTATTAACTAACAACAGAACCTTAAGCCTGCTCTGGTAGCATACACTGCAATTCCTTCAGATGATGTATTTTAGAATCCTGATAGGTGTCTCCATTCAGAAGTTTAGCTTCAGTGCTTTACAACAGAAGAAGCCATCAAAAGTAGCTGAGGGGCAGTCCCACATTGAACATGTTCCAAATGTCCAGTCTTGAGGTTACCAACACTTGGAGAATTGTGACCAGCTATTCTTATCTAAGAATGGCCACAACTGGCATGTCACTCAAAGTTGATAAAAGAGACTCGAAGCCTCTGAAGTCATCAGAGACTTCAGTAACAAAAACTGATAAAGGCATACTTATAGTTTGCTTACTTGACCCTTTAGAGGGAGTCCAGCCCCATCTAGAATAGGTAGTGGACCTCTCTCAAACACATAAACCACTCAGCTAAAAGATCTCCATCTTGCTAGGATTCAGTCTCAGTTTATGGGCCTTCATCCAGTCCACCACTGTGTCAAGTACTGGTCCAGAACGTTCCTGCTTTAGAGAAATAGACTTGGGTATCATCCAGATACTGATAACATTGCTTCTGATCTCTTGATGGCCACTGCTAATGGATTTGCACACATGCATGCACATAGTGTCTGGGGTAAGGTGTTATACATTTAGCTGGGGGACAGGAAAGCAATCTTTCAATGCCACTATCCCAGTTTAAGTATCTGGAATATGCACTGTAGATAGGAACAGAAATACAGATTTATTTATTTTTTGGTCTTCTATGGTTAAAGAGGAAAGATGCAAATGGTATGCAAGCAGCAGCGATGTGAGCATCTCTCAGTTTCAATCTCATTAAGTTTCTCCAATTCCTACCTGCATTTTCTATGCAGATATATCCTTTCCTGTGCAGACAGTCCTGTAAGTGGGAATTTATTCTGTGCCAAATTTACAAGTGTTTGATTTGGATAGAAAACATTCCCTGCACATAGAACAGCAGATGCTGTTTTCTGTGCAAAGTAACCATGTGCAAATTCTGCACAGAATTGCGAATGATCTTTGAAAACTGTGTGGTTTTTAAAGATTTTTTTTTGCACTGGAAAGAAAATTGCTAAAATGACTCGAGGAGTGAGCGGGCTTGTTTTCCACTGTTCTAGAGACTAGGACAATCGATTCAATGGATTCAAACGGCAGGAAAAGAGGTTCCACTTAAACTTCAGGAAGAACTTCCTGATGATCAGTGCTGTTTGGCAGTGGAATATGCTGCCTCAGAGTGTGGTAGAGTCTCCTTCCTTGAAGGTTTTTAAGCAGACACTGGATGGCCATCTGTTAGGAGTGCTTTAATGTGGATTCCTGCATGGCAGGGGGTTGGACTGGATGGTCTCTGTGGTCTCTTCCAGCTCTATGATTCTATGACTCTATGACTCATTGCTTCCTTCGAGAAAACACGCAGTGAAGAAGCACATCCCTACACAGGATATACACACATCCAATTGATAAGCTACATATGTAAGTAATTTGCTGGATATTTTTACCCGAACACTTATGGAACATTTACTTCATAATGAAGTTAATATCAAGTCTCGTTTTGTTTTGTTACTATGAAATCTCCAAATTCCTGCCAGCTGAGCATAAACCCCTCCCCAACCCTCAAAAGAACAGTAGGTGATTTGTAAAGGCATTCCTTCATTTGGCCCAGGACCCAAACTCCAGCCCCTCAACTTCAGTCTCTTATTTCAGTCTCCTCTAACTTGCTTATTTAATAAATGCCTCCACTGGAAGAACAGCGGAGAGTCTGAGAGGATGATCAAAGGGAAAACTCAGGATGGATTGAGATCAAATACTCAACTTCTATGTGTTCCCTATTAAGTGACAGAGGCAGGAGAAAGAATGAGGATTATCTATTGAATTCCCTGAAATGGGCTTTTCAAGAGGGCCTGCGTCTTCCAAGTTCCATGATGTAAAAATAAACCCAAAGAGAAAGCAGGGAGTGTGAGGGGGGGGGACCAAACAGTGAAGGGGAAATCATCAAAACTTAGCAGCTCTCTAAATGACATATACCCAATGTTGGATTTGTTTCATTCCCTTTTTATAGTGGCTGCTCCTGCTTCTTTGGTGAAGTTAATGAGTATCCAGTTTTCACTGCCTGCTGCGTAATGTCACGTCTTAAAATACAGTGACAACTGTTTGATTTAGCAGCCACTCAAGAGACCAAGGTTTTTTTTAAGAAGTTACTTAGCTTCTGAACTAGCCATTTAATAAAGATGGATACAAAAATTAGATCTGTTACTCAATTGGAAGCAATCTTACTCAATCATCTGAATGTTAGTGAATTAATTGATTGATTAAATTTGGATAAACATAAAAGCCACTTTTTCCAATGTGTCCCGTTTAGTATAAATGGCCATCAATCCAGCATTTCATCTTCAGAGGTATATACAGCTCCTATATGTGGAGATTCTATTATGATTCAGTGCAAGGTCCTTTGAAGACATCTGATTTCAAATGAGCATGATGAACCCCTTTGCTCATCTTCTTCCAGCATGTTTGTACACAGGCATTTAGTGTTCCTCGAGGTGGAAGGAAGCCTGAGAGGTCTCATGTTACTATAGATGGGAAGGTAATCCAAGGCTGTTAGATTGCAGTGGAAATTATTTTCATCATCTACCAGCCATTCTCAAATTCATTTGTAATGAGTAATCAGTGTATTAATTCAGTCAATCTGGAGCCAATGTTGGAAATTTCTCTGTCTTGTTGTTGTTGTTGTTGTTGTTGTTGTTGTTGTGTGCTTCAAGTCATTTCCAACTTATGGCAACCCTAAGGTGAATCTATCACAGGGTTTTCTGTGGACTGAGAGTGTATGACTTGTCCAAGGTCACCCAGTGGGTTTCCGTGGCTGAATGTGAATAAAACTCTGATCACCAGGGTCATAGTCCAGTGCGCAAACCACTACACCATGCTAGCTCTTCATCCATTCATTCATGAAATGTGATGTTGGATATGTGCTTCATATTGCTCATGGCAGACCCAAAGTTATTTTACTCTGCACTGTGGATTGATAAAAACAGGGGAAGTGGCTAATAAATTCTGAAGGAACTTCAAGATAGTAAATCCTGAAGCAATAATAGAAGAGAGGAGGCTTCTATACAAGTGGGGTGGTGAATCCACTTTTGGTTTTAGTTTGGAAATTAAAGGAATGCTCTATCATGCTGAACATATTTTTGTAGCTAAAGCAAGACTTGGAAAGGATACTACTCCCCACCGACGTGGAAACCACCAGCTTGTACCACCACTTTGTACTGTGTAAACGTATCTCAAAGCAACAAGATAGTCCAGTGGGCATAAAAACAGGGGGGAAATGGAGTGTACACTACCCAGACATGGTTCCTTTGAGAAAATTGGCTGTAGCAATGGCACCAGCAAGTTTAGTTTAGAATTGGTTGGTCCAGATTAAAACTGGATCACAAGGATACTTGACTAGCTAGCTAAGTACATTCAAAATATAGAAACTCAAGTATGCCTTGAACCCAAGTTGCTAAAATTACCCCTCCAGTATTTTCCAGTCATGAGTGGCTGAGAACTCTTGACAACTCTCCAAAATATTGACCCTCTACCATATCAAGGGAAAATGTTTGGCCCAGCAAAATGAAATGAGTTTGTCATGGACTGCATTAGGGATGCTTATGAACAAATATTTCTGCTGTCCCTTGGGCAGCTTGTCAGTGGTAATTAATGTGTTATGCTAATATTCCTTGGCCTCTTCTTAGAATTTCCATAACTTAATGAATGACATTTAGTGGAACAGTCTTTAGTCCACAATAATTTGGATTTCTGATCCATGGGAGTTAAGAAGTAATCAACATCCAAGCTGTCTCCGTAGTCAAGAAATCATAGGGGAAAATGTTTTCTAACAGTAGATGCAATATATATGCCAAACATTTTCAATTTATTTTTCAATATTCTGCTCAGAAAGAAACCACCTTGCCCTTTCTCCAGCAAGGCTGCTTCAGGGCTGCTGTAACTGACCCTGACCATAAACTAGGATGCCCAGTTGCCTTCATTCCCTCATTCATCTGGGATCAACATCACTAGCACCTTGATTCTTACATATTAGAATAGAGGTGGATAGTCAGATCTATTTGTGCTCCCTACCAATTTTTCCTATGTTCATTCATCAGCTCATTCCATCCTGTTTTCTGCATATATTTTTAAATGGTTAAAAAAAAAGTCACACTTGAATTGAATACATTTCCCCAGAATACACTTTTTTAATGAATTTGACCATTATCTATATCTACAGCTATATCTATAGCTATAGCTATATCTGAGCCAGGAACTATTTCACAAAAACTCAGAGAAGTGTGGAGTCTGAAAAGCAAGTGCTTGTTCTGATCTTTATATCAATCCAGGAAGTATAAATTGGGTCAGTTCAGGTAAAAATATCGAATGGAATAAACTTTTGGAGCATCTCAACATTAGAGATGGGCAACAGATGGTGCTGTATATTGGCTTCAAACTTCTTGAAATCACTTCCCAATATCTTCTTCTCCTGCCAAGCTGAGAGACTGAACACAGAGGCCCATCTAGGAAGATTTTTTTTTCCTAAAAGCTTAGAAAGATACTCTTCACTTTACTGTGTTTTTTTTCCCCTCACAAGATTCTGACTCTTTAGTCTTAAATTTTGATTTGAGGATTTTAAGACAGTCAGTGTGTATGGTTGTTCTGGCCCCATCAAATACTGACAGTGGATCCCAACATATTTCCTCTGAAGCAATGTGGACTTATTAGATAGAAAGGTTGTGCACTCATGTTATCTATTCAACACCCTTTCTTATGTCTTCTAGGCAGTGGTAGCTGTTGGCTTCCAAATCATTGTGGAGATAAATCTGCTCCATGTTTCAGTGCAGGCATTGAGCTGTTCAATGTGCTGAATCTATTCAAAGACTAGATTTACCTCCTGTAAAGTCCAGATTAACCCCAGAGTGATTCAACCACTTCACTAAGATGGAAGCCACCAATTGCCACTGCTTTTAGATTCCAATGCTGGATCTGATTTGGGGTGTGGGAGGGTGAATAGATGTCTACTGAATTCCTCCATAGCCAAGACATTTCTCTTTTGAACTGGAAGCATTGCAATGGACAAATGCCTTATGTTTTCATATCCCAAATAACCCGCAGTTCATAAATTGCTGTTGTAGGACACAAGTTGCACTAGCAAGGTAAATGAACTTAGAGTGAAACCAGCTGGAAAATGCTCTCGCAAATGCCCCAGTAAAGCAAAAAGATGTCAAAAGCACTGCAGTGGTATCGTTGCACTTAGTGTCATTCTAATTAGGATTTGTGCCATTGAACCACTCAGTGGATCGTGTCCCAGGTGATGTTGAAAGGTGCCATATTTTCAAGGGTTACCACTGTCACATCTTCTTGAAATACCTAACCTGCCATTCTGAGAAAGAAAATCCAGGAGCAGGCTGCAGATGTGCTCATCCTCATTGGATCATTGTTGAAGGCAGTCAAGCAAGCCAAATTTAGCTAAGTCAAATAACTAGGGAATTATTTGCCATCTTATGCTGCAATTTCTTCCCACACATGCTGTTGATAAAACTGACTCTAACTCATCTTGTCATGTGGTCTTCGCTCTTGCTACTATAGTTCCAAAATTATTCCACTTATGACAATGGGAAAGAAACTGCTGTCAAACACTTTCGAAAGAGCAGAACTGATAATGTGTGCAGCTCATCTCTCACAGATATACATGGTGTGAGAAGAGCAATGCTGCAAGATGGGGATATGGCCAGGGAAGCGAAGGGAAGAAGTGTTGCAAATCTGTATTGGAAAAAGAATGGCAAATTCAAAAATGTGTGATATAATGAACTGTGAGATAAAGGCACGGTAAGTCCCCCCAACCAGGTTTTCATTCTAATGATGGATCCTGTGGCTTCCCTTATTCATTTGTGCTCAGTGATTTTCACAGAAAATTTGTGCTGATTACTGGTTTAAAAGATGTCAGTTTTCTCTCCTCCACCCTATCCGTTCCGCAGTAGCCGGAGCTCAAAAATCAAGCTGCATTCTCTAGGCTTCTTACCTTGTTGTAATAATAAAGATTTTGCAATCAGCCTGGAGCTGGCAGTTGGGTTGAGGGACAGACAGCTTGGATTCCCAGTACTGTGCATGTGAGAGCTGTTCATGCCAAACAATAATTCATTGTACCTACATAACACCTTTCATCCAGAATACTTTTAAAGCATCAGTCAATCATTAAGCTTCTCAATAGGCCTGTTAGGTAGCTGGCAGGCTATGTGCTCTACAGCTGGGAAAACACAGGCAGAGGAAGCAAGGGGAAGTGACATACATAATGTAGGTAATGCATTGTGTGGAGGGTATTATGGAAACTGGCACTGAGGAGAGTGTTGGTTGCTGGGTTCATAACTGGAGTTCTGTGTGGTCTTGGAAAGTTTTGAGGATGAGATTTGTTCCTCTCTCTTAAGGTAATGTTAGGTATGGAGGTCTAATTATGAGACCTTATCTTGTTCCAGAACACGATCAACATAACCTAAGAGACTCATCCCCTCTTTTGTGTTTCCTTACAATCTGGCAGATCAAGAAAAAGTTTCCTCCAAATTATTGTGCATCACATTTTGGAGCAGGTTGAACAAAAGAGTGTGTAATAAATCCACAAATCCCTTGTTCAAATCTTGCTTCACCTACTAAGCAATATTAAGAACACTACTATTGTCCATCCTTGGACCACACTTTTAATTACAAGGGTGATCTTGACCCATCTTACAAGAAAGTTGTAGTGAATAATGCTGATGGATCTCTATTTAAATCAGAGATGAGAACCTTTCAGATGATTTCACTTGCATTACCCAGTAGCCTTATTCACCATAACCAGTGGTAAGTCAGGAACTATGGTCCAATAGCATCTGGAGGGACACATGAATCTCATCCCTGAATTAAATGCTAAGGAATTTTATTGAGTTAAGGCACAAAGACATTTTCAGTGGGTGCCACACAATTGGGAAGGAGCTCCCTTCACCAGGGAGCTAAAGCTCTGGAGTAAAATTACTAAAGCTGTGGAGTAAAATTATTTCAGAAGATCTGTAAGACTGTGTTTGAGCTGACATTTTGTGGCAAAAGTGCAGCTGTTATGAGTGAGATTGTATTTGTGAGAGAAAGAGAAAGAGAGAAGGAAGGAAGGAAGGAAGGAAGGAAGGAAGGAAGGAAGGAAGGAAGGAAGGAAGGAAGGAAGGAAGGGAGACAGCATGCATGTTTCAAAACTGGTCATTGGTGGAACTTGGAGTATGTGGAGCAGGGTGGGAGGGGTGGGGCTACGGTGTGAGGGGTGTGGCCACTGTGCATGGGGCATGGTCAGGGCATGTGGGGATGTGGCCAGGGCACGTGGGGGCATAGCTATGGGCTGGGATGCCCCAAAAGCATTGCTGCCTGGAGTGATCTGCCCCACCCATCCCTATGCAGCTGAAACTGGTACACAAAATAGTACAGCACAAATACTTGGAATGGTACACCTCAAATATTTTGATTGACAAAGATTCTGTAATATGCACACACAGATTTTTTTTTTTTTAATTTGGCTGTATTAGCCTTTCTTAATAGCTACCCAATATGGTGTGCTTGTTTTTTTTTCTTTTTTTAAAAGATAAGATATAAAAATGTGCACATCACAATGTTTAAAAGCTCTACCACAATAAAAAAAGATAACATAAAACAAACAACATTAAAACAGTATCCATAGCAGAAAGTTACAGAACAACTATATAAAAAGCCATAACAACAATCTACAAATGACCTTTGAAAGCTTAAAATGCTTCGGGGAAAAAATCTTAACTTGGAGGTGAAAGGACCACAAGGTAGGCACAGGAGAGCCTCTCTGGGAAGGCCCACTAGAGTGGGACCACTGTTGAGACCTTCCAGAAAGGAGGTTACCAGAGCATGGAAAGCTGAAATAAGGTTACCTTTGTCCAGACAGAGTCCCAGACCATTTCCGCACTAGATTGTTATAGTGCTATTATTCCACTTTCAACATCCTATGGAGTTCTGGGGTTTGCAGTTTAGGGAGGGGCCTCAAAGACCCCTCCTTCACCTGCAAACCCTAGGATTCCATAGGATGCTGAAAGTGAAATAATAGCACTTTAACAGTCTAGTGCAGAAATGGCCCCAGTCAGTATATCAGGATAGCCTTAAATAGTAGCACTGCTTTGCTGTAGTTTGCTAACTGGCCCCTAGAACAATGCAGTGGGAATGAAGGGGGAAAAGTGTTTCTTTAAAAAAAATATTTTATGAAAATATTTTGACATTGCTTATACCACTGCAGAACATCCAGGCAAATATAACTCTGAGAAATGATATGTCCACGAGCCTCCTTTATTAACACTTTGTAATGACCTTGCCAGGGCACAGTTGAATGCCTTCTCATCACTCCCAATCTTATTAGAACTGTCTGCACCATTCAACACATTACAGTATGAACAGCACTTTATCTTGTCTGCCATCTAAGTTTGGGGCAGCATGTATTTCCTCTATCTTTTACAATGCTCTGCTGTCTTCTGGGCTGGTTGTAACATTCATCTATCTTTTGATTTATCAGCAGTCAGTGGGGTTCTGTATGGAGCTGTCTTTCTTCAACCCCTTTCTTTTTTCTTTGTCTCCACCTATGTTGCAAAGCTAGAGACTTCACAAATGTACACAGTGGACCCTCCTTACCTGCAGCTTCCTGCAATTTTGAGTGACTGCCGAGTGTTGCATCCTGTACCTAAAATGGCAGCAACATGTGCATGGACACGCTGAAGTGTCTGCACGCACATTGCCATCATTGAATATAATTGGATGTGAGTATTCACAGTTTCCAATATTCCTGTATCTGAGAAGCTGACAGGTAACTTGAAGGCATGTGCACACATATAGGGCTGACTGTTCTGTTCCAGGAACCCCAAGATATATGGAGGACTCACTCTCTGTGTGTGTATGTTAAAAGCACACTTTTAAATATGCAGTTGGCTCTATAGATATGTATGCACCTTCAAGTTGCCTGTCAGCTTATAGTGACCCATGAATTTCACAGGTTTTTCTTGGGTAAGAAATGCTCAGAGGTGGTTTTACCAGTTCCTTCCTATGAATTTTAGCTTACAGCACCTGCTATTCATTGTCAGTCTCCCACCCAAGTACTAAACAGAGCAGACTCTGCTTGACTTCTAAGATCAGATGGGATTTGGTGCCTTTAGGGTATTTAGTTAGTTATTAGTTAGCCCTATACAGCAGTGTGAATCTTTGCTTATCTTATTTTTGCAGGCAAGAACAAAGAATTCCATTCCTCCCACTCCCACTGGACAAAATTACAAGTTTTTGCTTTTACTGATTACAAGTTATTTTTTTAAACTGGCTCTTTACTGAAATTTTTTTCCATATTCTGTAAAATAAAAAACTTTTTGTAAAAATTTTTGCACATAAATCAACAGATATTGTTTTATGCACAGGGACACCAGTCCACCTTACTTCCCAGAGCCTGGAAAAGTTACCTTTGTGGATTACAACTCCCAGAATACCCCAGCCAACAAAGCCACTGACTTTCTCATGGTGGTACTGGCAGGTGTGCTCTCTATTCCTCATTTCAACATCCACAAAGTGCCTTGCCTCCTATAGGTTGGCTCCCTGTCCAATAAAACTAGGTCTCAATTCACCCAAAATTTTCAACCTTTGAAATCCTGGGAAGATGTTCTCAAAGAAAAAAATAGAACCAGGAACAACTTGTTTTGTCTGTTCCTGAAACAGTAGCACTCGGTATGCCTTGGTAAGCTTAGAATCGAACTGCAGTTTACGATTTTTAGTTTCTAGGACGGCTGAGACACAAAATTATTCTGAAATATGGTTATGATGGATTCTTAGCTAGCAAAGATACTGCAAGCAGAATGGATGTCAGGGCTTGGGATTCCCGTGGAAATCACTTGGTGCCTTTGTGTTAAGCATCAGCAGTGATGAACTAATGCTTGTGGACATTTTAAAATGTAATGCAATTGTTCTTAGGAAGAACAACCCTTGCTGTTTAGCAACGGCTTGAAAATGCTTGTTTATGCTTCTGTCAGCTCTTAGTTGCCAGACAATGAAAACACCTGTTGTTCTTTCTCTTAACAGTCAGGAAAGGGCCATAGCTGGAATGGAAACTGGAACAAGAATGTCAGAATGGTGTCAGACATAGTTGTAAACACGAATCTGTGCTGAGCATTCCACCAAGAGGCTGGTTTGAAAGGTGTGGTGGTAGAGGAGCTGATAGAATAGGATGAGATGTTGATAGAGTTGACAGATAGGGATTAGAACAAATCTGGAGAGCATCCTAAATCACAGAGGGACAGATTAATGGAGTGGTTAGGGAAGCCTCTGCCAGCCAAGTGCCTTACAGATGTGTTAGAGTACAAGTTCCATCACATTCAGCATACATGATGGGAACGAGTCCAACACATTGAAGAGGCATTGGATTGGAGCCATCCTGGCCAGATTATGTTAGATCTTGGTTCAAATCACCACTTAGCCATGCTCCATATGAAATGGATGTATTTATTTAGCTGGCCACGATATCCACAGATTTCTTCTGCATCACTCTCTCCGTTTGCCACTTATTAATAAGATGGAAAGAGTGGAGGGGGGAGGTCTGTATTTCAAAATGGTAGAGAAAACATTTAAACTCAGCTGTAAGGAGTGCTGTAATTACATCCTGTATAATAGGCTTTGTGTTGAACCAGGTATCTTTTAGTTTTAAAAGTCTATGATTCTGATGGGAAAAGAGAGAGAGATCAGTTTCTGTACTTGTGCAATTATTATTCAAAGTACTATGGCAGTCCTTGACCTTCAAACAAAACGATGAGAGTGAAGGCAAATCACAACAAAGGAAAGAAGAATGCAATGATGTTTGTCCTATTTTTCTTTGGAAGACATGTGTAGCCATCTTGCAAACATGGATCTGGAAGGCATCAGGGCTTAAGGAAAATTCAGCAAACTAACAGACTTGTGATGTTTTTATTTTGTGTGACCTGAGAATATTTTCTGATTCTAGTCATTGAAATAACAGCAAAACTATTCCTGCTGAAAAAAGATACCTGTTTAAAAATTACTCCTTTTATCAAAATATGTTTCTAAGACAGTTGACAAAAGAGTAAGAATTCAACAATCAGAATAACATTGATTGATAGGTAAAAAGCAGTCAATTGAGGGCTGTTGTTTTTTTGTTTGTTTTTTTGGCAAAAGAAATTGCTAGAGATGTTAAAAGCACTATCTGGCCAACACAATCTAGCACTGACATTTTCCCTTGTTGAGGTTTGTTAATGAAGAACACACAGATTAGGAGAGGCTGCAGCCACTTGCTTTTGCTGGAGCCCACAGGGAAGGAAAAGATTATTCCTCTTATCTCCTCTCCCCATTGCTGAGTTAATCAATTGCAATGTGCTTTTGCCCTTTAAACTCGGTTTACAGCAATCAGAGTAAGATGAAAACCAACAGGGAAACTGAGAGGAGGAAAAAGAAACTGGGGCATTTTAAAAGCAGCTGGAAAAGTGAGATGACAGAGGATTAATCAAGACTGTCCCTGCAAAATCAGGACAGCTGGAAAGTATGCATGGCCAGCTCATTTATTCCATGGGGTGTTTGAGAACATCACTAGAATTATTTCGTAACTGTATAGAACTGCCAAGGAACTCCTTGAGTATCTTCTGTTAGTTCATTGATAAGTACTAGGGAGCATGTAATAGAGACAGGCCTTAGAAAACCTGGTTTTTGAACTACAACTCCTAGAACCTCAAAACTAACATAGCCTCAGATTTAATTTTGAACTTCACTGTTGTAGCCCAAAGAAGAACTTTTCAAATCTCTGCACAGAGAGCCCTGGACAGAGCTGTTGGGCATCATGAATGGTGAATCAGTGGAATATATTTACCCTAGAACAATGCTTCTCAAGATATCTACTACTGTGAACTAGTTTCACTGATAACATGCATGTGCCATATTACTAGAGCCAGTATAGGTTTGAGCACTGGATTATGACCCTGGAGATTAAGGTTTGATTCCCTGCTTGCCTGTGGAAACCCACTAGTGACCTACGGTGCATCTCATGCTCTCAGCCCCAGAAACCCCCATGTTATGGTCTCCATAAATCAGAAACAACATCAAGACACCTGACAACTGCTATATTACTGTTTTATTCACATTGTTTTCTAGAAAGTTGGGGGGGAAAGGAAAGAAAATAGTAAATGGCACCCCCAAACCTCCCTTTGTAGATGTCACAGTTTGCCATTTAAATGTCATTTAAATGTTAAAACCTTTTGAAGGATGTTGTTGGGAAAATAGTTTGACAAACGGTGCCCTTCCACTTCGCTGTTACACTGGTACAGTCCTCACCAAATGAATATTTCCTCATGGCTGTGCATTGTGGGAAAGGACTGAAGGTGCCAAGAAAGCAGTATTTTAGAAGGATTTGCCTCCCTTAACTGATGTTCTTATCCATGATCTTCTGTTAAGGATATCATTTGTTCTCATCAGTGATCTCCTGGCTGCTTGGAGTAGTTTTGTTTTGTTTGTTTTTAATTTTCTGTCATTGCACTTCTTCTATCCACGCCTTAAGTGAAAGGACTAAAAATCTATGTCAGTTTGAGAACAGGTATACTAGAGCTGAACCAAAACTTCCTTACAAACTTTGCAATCTTCCTCCTAGGCCATTTGGTTTTGTCCACCCTCTTTATTCTTGGGCAGGATGCAAAATTTACCTGTTACCCATATTTAACAGTTGTTGATGTAGATGCAAATTTACACCCATTCATACCCACACAAATACATATATGTACACACAGTGGTTTACAAGAACAAGGTATAGCCCAAGAAGAAAAAAATTGAAGAGGGTCGCCTAGTTTCCTAGGCAACTCGGAGATGCCTTCCTGGTTTCTGTATCCAACCCTGCAGAGCTGCGGGGTGACTCTTTACTGTTTGCTCTTCCAGTTCTATGCTCTGCAGAGGAAAATGGTTGTGATGATGGTATTGGCTGCAAACAACTATGATGGAATTGACACTGGAAGCAAATGGGATGGTGTGGTGACATTTTCATACAACTCTAACCAGCCTCGTTACTATCCTGAAATCCCTGCTGGTTCATTCTTCATTACCAAGGCTAAATTTTGATGAATTTTCTCTGGGTGTGGTTACATCTGTGTTTGACATGGGAGCTGAAGATCAAAAGCAACAGAATGTTGATGTTTGGAATAAAAGATTGTGCAAGGGGGGGAGGTGTAACTCTGGTAAGCAAACTAATCACTTATTATATTCATATATCCAATGTTGGATGAGACAATTCTGGGTCTGGCCACATCATATAGGGAGAATAAGAAACAAGCTTCACTTTTTTGAGTCCTTGTTTATTGTAATATCTGATGTTCAGGTGGAACCAGTGTGACATAATGGTTTGCATGCTAGATGATGACTCTGGGAGACCAGGGTTCAAATCCCTGTTCAGGGATTTGGGAGACTTTGTGCAAGCCACACTCTCTGAGCCTCAGAGGAACCTCATGATAGCATTGTCTTGGGGTTGCCATAAATCAGGTAATGATTTTAAGGCACACAATAACAAGATGTCCAGCTAAGGAATCTCATCTAATTTCTAAGTTCCTTGAAAATGGAATATGATTTTTTAAAAGTCTTAGAGAAGACTGAGGATTTTATTGAAGTTTACTTCCATTTATTTTTTTTATAAGAATTTACCCAAATTATTTTTTTAAATAAAAATATTTTAAATAAATTTTTAAATAAATTTTTTTTAAAAAAAATATTTGGGATGGAAGAAAACTTGAATTTTTTTAAAAAAAATGGAAGGTGGGATGAACCACAGCTGACATTCATTCATTCTTTCTTTCATTCACTCACTCACTCGCTCGCTCATTCGCTCGCTCACTCAGGCTTTGAATCCCTATGCATATTTGTTCTAATTAGGATTTTCAATTTTTCTTTATTGATAAGCTTCCTACCTTTAAGAGTGCAATGGCATACAGATGTAACACAGTCCACTCCAAGCTGGGAAGATCTGTACCTACTGAAAGTGACTGCTGTCAACCGGGGAGCATTTCTTTTCAATATGTTTTGGAAGAATTCATCAGAATTATTTTTTCAGAAAAGTAAGAACATGAGTGAGTTTTGAAACAAAATCCAATGTAGGAGAAATCTAAATAATGGGCAGATTCTCCCATTACTTAAGGTGAAGGCAACATCTCTCTAAACATTAGGAAGAACATCTTTACTGTTAGAGCTGTTCAGCGGTGGAATAGGCTGCCTCAAAGGGTGATGGTCCCTCTCTCTCTCTCTCTTTTCTCTCTCTTTTTCTCTCTCTCTTTTGAGGTCTTAAAACAGAGGTTGGATGGGCGTCTTTTGAGAGTCCTTTAGATATATATTCCTTCATGGCAGGAGTGTGGACCAGATGGCTCTTGCATCTCCTTCCATCTGTACGATTCTGTATTTCTGTGGGAGAAACTGCTAGAAACTTACTCTCGTTCTGAAGTCCATTCCCCTTCTGTGCACATGGCAAAATCCTTAGACTCCAGCAGCCAGCAGCTCTGTCCATCTTCTCCACCTTTACCAGGAGCTTGTGGAGATGCTCCTGGCAGCAAATATGAATAAGGAATGGGAACATGTGGCATAGCCTTAGGATATGGCACACAGCTTATTCCACTCTGTTCTGTCCTATTTCAGAGCTTTTGCAACTCCCCTGGAGAAATCAGCTTCCAGATTTGCTTTAAAGAGGGATAATTGGTATATCAGCCAAACCTACAAACTTCCAGCAAATAAAGTGTTGGAAAAAAAAAAAAGAGCTGGGGTTCACACTCTCGGAACTGCCTGGGAAAAAAGCCAAGATGTCATTAGAAGCACTCAGGTTACTGCCGAGTGTGAAAGCACGTCTTGTCTTATACACAAATATTAAGGAGGGAAGGCCAAGAGTTAGGCATTTTAACAAGGCTGGAGGGATTAAAATCCCAGCAGCAAATACTCTTCATGTTGGAGTGAGGTTTTTTTTTTCCGTTTAGAAGAATGAAGGAATCCAAAAGGTTTTGTGCAGTTCCAATCAATAACATCTCTGTGCCATTGAGAAGTATCAGCCATGTTCTCTGCATAGGCAATCCCTTTTTCTCTCCCTTACTCTCTCTCTCTGTGCCAAATGAGCTTTCTTGGCTTCAAATATTTCTTAATCATGGTTTCTTAGCAGATTATGAGAGAGCTGGTGGGGATTTTATTTTCCATTTTGTTAAAGTTCATCGCAAGCCTTTTTTTATGGATGTTTGTTAAGACTGGAGGCTTGGGATTGTCGAAGAAGGAACACACAATGGCATTCTTAGTTAGTTTGGTTTGTAAGCTCCTCATCATACAGTGAATGGAAAGCTGCTGCTTTGACACGTTTCCTTGCAAATTTCTTTAAAGAAGGCATTAGGGCAAGTGCAGCATGTAGAGTCCTCATGATAAGTTCAAAGTAGGACAGGCTTAGTTTGGTCATCCTCACTTCTAGTGAGAGTTCAGCCTTAATTTGCTCTAGGACCCATTCCCTTGTCTTTTGAACAGGCCTTTGTGCCTGTAGAAGTTTCCCCCAAAAGGGTGATAGTCACACCATCCTGAGACTAAGGACGTGAAGACTTCTCACACATTTTGTCATTCTTGATAAAAAAAAAGGGTGTCTCAACAGATCTAGACACTTTTTCACAATGTAGTCCCAAGCTGTGAAGAATCACTGAGAAAAAAATGTGCAAAAACTCTTCAAATCTTACTCAGCAGGGAGGGAAAAAAAAGTGGTATTATTTGTTCCTGCATGCAAGAACAAAATAAGCAAAGATAAGGGGCAAATGAAGAATGGTTGTTTAGCTGCTGTGCTGAAGCTGATTGTTGGCTCCAAATTTTCGTCTGTGGATGGGACTTTGCTATATAGACCTATTGCAATAATGGGCTCTCACATTATTTGGGCAACACAGCTGAGGGATATAGTCTCCCTTCCAAGTAAACAACGGGCTAAGGGTGTGATGGTTTTCAATTACATTTATAGGTGCTCATCATCATGGAGGACCAACAGAGATCATGAGAGACAATTGGCCAATGAGGCCAGTTTGGGAGAAGTGTGAAAACTTTAAGATGCTCCCAAGTGAGAGATTAGGAAAACTCAGAGTGCCACCGAGGCATGGGGAGAGAGGCAAAGAGACTGATGGAGAGGCATGGAGGTGCTGTCTGCCTCACCTTCCCTAGGGAAGCTTGGTCATAAGTTGGACAAAGGGGTCCAAACTCTCAGTTTCCCATGACCGTTGAAGCCCAGAACATCATCTGTATTTGGGAGTAGAATAGGAATGTTCAACTAGTGAGGTTTGGGTTTATGTTCTTTTTAACCTTGATTGAATAGGACTTAATCTGTTTTTGTAACTTTGAACTACTCCTAAGTAATGCCTGCATGTATATAAGATTGCTTGCTTGGAAGAAAAGCTTACCTTTAGAGATCTTTTCTGCCCATGCTTTCTTCATGTGTCTTTGCTTGGTGTGTGTGGCCATCTGCATATAGGATTCTCATCTTCCACAGGAGAGGAAGAGAAAGGTCATTTCCACACTTGATTGTTATAGCGCTATTATTCTACTTTCAACATCCTATGGAATCCTGGGGTTTGCATTTTAGGGAGGGGCCTTTGCAGCTCCTCCCTAAAGCGCAAACCCCAAGATTCCATAGCATGTTGAAAGTGGAATAATAGCACTGTAACAGTCTAGTGTGGAAATGTCAAAGTCTCTGCAGAGGTAGAGGTAGAAAAGTGCAAGTTAAACCCTTCAGTAACTTCCCACTAAGTTCCTGAGTCATATGGGGTAAATTAGTGGGTGGTGGCAGCTAGATGGTGTTTGCGGGACCCTCTCTCCTACTCAAAAGCAGGAACTAGACAAACCATTACGTCTACCTAACCACCAAAGGCTATCTTCCAACTTTGTGTGATAACTTTTGACAGAACAAAATAGATCTTCTAGCATGGTCCTGCAGGGAATGGCCAGGAAAGTCTTTTAAATCTTTTGTGCCTTAATCTTAGGGAGTGGATCTGTCTCCCTTTATTTATTTAAATGTTTGCAGAGTGGGATGCAATAAAACCAATGTAAAACCATGCAAAGAGTCAAAATGATGATTATAAAAGACTAAAAAATATATTAACAGCTTAATTTAAAAGACAGATTAGAAGAGTTTAGGTAGCTTAAAATAGGTTAAACTATGTACAGGCAAGGGTTTTAGAAAAATCATTCAAGCCCCCAAGCCTTTTGAGAGCAGCCATGTCTCACCTTAGCACCTGGACAACAGCAGTGCTGGCACCAATCAGGCATCTAAGGGGAGGGTATTCCATAACTGGGGTGCCACAGTAGAGAAAGCCACCTCCTGTGTCTTCCCACATCATATTCCCCTGACTGATGGGACACAGGGAAGGACCTTTCCAGCAGACCTTAAAACTCAAGTAGACAGGTATGGAGAGGCACATCCCTTCATGCCTTAACCTGACTCATCCTGGTCTGTGCCAATTTTTCTTTAGGCCTTCTTGCTCATATGTTCTTTCTCCCTGGATAGATGTTTGGAGTCTTTCTTCCTGGGCTGTGACATTAGCTGCTAAGTGGTCCTTCTATAACAACATGATGACTGAATATTTTGCAAGCCAGGATGTTAAGATGGTAAAAAAAAAAAAAAAAAAAAAAGCCCATAAGGGTCTTATGGCACCTGAAATACAAATACACTTCATTTGGCATAAGCTTTCATGGACTGCAGCCCACTCCATCAGATGCAGGCTATTTTTCATACATCTGATGAAACAGGCTGCTGTTTAGGCAAGTTCATGCCAGACTAAAAAAATGTTGATTATAAGACTTCTTGTTGGTTTTGCTGCAACAGAAAGACAAAGCTGTAGATGCAAAATAGCAGACTGAAAAAGGTACACAACACATGCTCAACAGCTTTGCAAGTGCACAAACAAGATCATCAAGCAAATATGAAAATATAATTAGGATAACAAAAGCCCTATTGTGGCTTTCATTCCACTGAAAGAATCTCAGGGGCCATTCTATAAGAAATAAATTCATAACATTAAAATACAAGTATTTTGTAGATTCTTGTTGTGAACATTCCTTTTCTGTTTAATTTATTTTTTAAAGTAGTTTCAGTATTCTCAATATCTGAAATGCACGCTGCTGGAATCTCTAAGAGACTGAGGCAATTCCACAGTGGGTGTTTAATTCTTGAAATCTTTCTCCTGTTTGTCATCTTTCTGTTTCTTCCTTGTTACACCTCCATTTCAGATGAAGTGTATGTTTTAACAACCCCCTTGTTGTCCATATCATCTTGGTAGCCTTTATATAATTTAAAACACACGGTGTTGTGAAGGAACAGAATAGCAGTCTCTTGAATAGTTCATGAGCCCTCTGGTGGAATTTCCCACGATTCACCAGATTTGTCAGAGCTTTACCCGTGACTGAATACAACCCCTTTGTCAGACTTTGCAACTCTAGAAATTTGTCATAATATTGCGGCTATTGCATAGTGAAAAATATAGATCATAATTTATGGAGTGTACAATGGAAGTAACGTGGGTGGCTATTCGGATGCTGGAGAAGTTGCCCTTAAGATACTCTGATATCTCCATTTAAGAACCATGTAAGCCTTAAATGTAGAAAACTAACAGCTCTTTGAGAAAGAGAGTCATAAAAAGAATTCATATGAGGTAGAAATTGGGAATCTTTAGACTTGCCACTTTGGTTCTTGCCTTCTAGTACATGGTTGCATGTTGCTTTCAGCTATAACTTCTAAAGGTCTCAGTTTTCATACTTCCAGGTATAACCTGGGAATTGTACAAATGTACCATGGTAAGCAGGCACCATTTCAGCACTAATTTATGGACAGGTAAGCCAGGAAAATGCTAAGAGTACAAGATCAGTAGGTTCTAGATTGTGAGTAGGTGGGGGGAGCAATGTTGTAGTGGTAGCATGGCTGAATTCCATGGTTGAGGCACTGGACTTTTTGGTTAATAAGGACAATAAAATTAGTTGCTGTCTCCTCAGAATTTCCTGTTCCTTCTAAGCTTCCATCTTCAGACTTCACAGTAACTGGATGGATGATCACTGTTGGGGTTTGCTTTTTTTCTCAGAAACCATAAGATATTATGAGCTATCCACAAGGAAATGGAAGGATGGCATTGATTTGGAATGGACAATTAAAAGCCATTAGCTTTACAAAAGACCCTTCTGGGTGTAGGGCAAAACAAAATCTAGTTTGTTTAGATATATCCATGATACTATCTCCATTTGAGGACTGCCTCTGGAGCATGGCTATGAGGACTGTCATGATGCCCACCTACTCTGTAGAAATTGCCACTATGCCAGTGGGAGGCACAGGGTTCAACCCTGAAGAAGAAATTATAACATACCTACTTAACCTGTGACCCAGCTAGCCTTGTAAGGCAGGCCTTTGGAGCTCAATAAACTATTGCACACAATGAAATCACTTGGGAGCATGATCCAGACGATAGATAGATAGATAGATAGATAGATAGATAGATAGATAGAACACTTTATTAATCTGTGGAGGCACAACGGGGAAACCTCTCTCCCTGCTTCCATGTTACCACCTAGGGCCTTCTCACACTACACAATTATAGCACTGGGATCCTGATTTAATGTCTTTCTTCCCATCCTATGGTATCCTGGGATTTTGCAGTTTAGAGAAGGGTACTGAAAATTCCTGGCCAAACTGCTCTAAAGCTTTGTGAAACTGCGAACACCAGGATTCCATGGGACACAGCCGTGGCAGCTGCAGTGGAATCACAATGCTGTAAATGGGCAGTGTGGAAAGGTCCTTAGAGGGACATAGTGATACAATTCCATGTTTCTGCATGTCCAGAACAGTGGGACGAGGGAAACACAGAATGCAGTGAGACATCAGGATGCTGTGGGTGAAGGAGGGGAAACCAAGTGAAGCTCCTCTATCTCTCTCTCTCTCTTTCTCTTGATCTCTGTGTGATGCAGCCCCATTTGGACAAGAATAGTTGCCCAAAGTTCCACCTCTGCTAAAAAGTGGGGGAGGATAGAAGGGTGAGAAGGAGGGATGCATCTAAATGAGCCTGTCTGAAATAAATAAGCAAACAAACTGCAAGCAGGATGGCCTTTGCAAGAATATATGCTATTCACATTGACCTTTCCTGATATATATTTAAAACTCTGGCTTCTCTTTGTACTTCTTCAAACCTGGGAATACATTAAAGCCCTGTTGCTTTAAAAAATGTGCTTCATGCTGGTGTATAAAAACTCGGTGAACTTTTGCTTTTAATTATTCTTTCTTTTCATCCTTTCTCCTCTCTCTCTCTTTTGCAGGTAAGTGGCCTTTGCTTATTGTTGAACTGCACAAAAAGTCGAGATGTAGGGGAGTAAAACATCCCCCATTTCAACCCTGTTGGCAGCTTCTTGGCAGGTAAACCTAAATTTCAGTTTTCTTTGTTCCTGGGTGAAACTGTTTCATTTTGTTTTCTTTCCCAGCCCCCCCCCGCCCCCGACTCTGGTTTGTGGAGACTGAGCAAGGAAGTTGCACAGGGCTTCATTCACAGTTCACTGACTTGAAGACTGAACCTGCATTGTGGATTGGCATAGCTGTCTCTCATCTCTGTTTCAGGCAGGCTGTTGCTCTTTGGGATTTGGAGAGGTTCAGGACCTTGGAATTTCAGTCCACGAATATGTGTTGCATTGTAGACAGCTGCCTGAAGAGTACATGGCATTCCACCCCCCACCAACCCTTGTTTGGGGGTGTGGACACTTTGTTCAAGATAAAAAGACATCTCCCCGCTAGAGTTTAATTCATTATCTACCACATCTGGCAGGTTTTTAGATCAAACACATGGCTAACTGCTAGCCCTTGGGCCAAGTTTTGACACTGAAGTCATTTTCTCATCTCTAATGCCTGGACCAAAATGTATTCAGGTTGTAGAACCAGAATTTCAACACACATCAGTACTGCATTTCCTTTTCAGACTGGGGATGAGCATGTGCAGCTTTTTATGCGTGGGTGCTCTGTCAGATGGCTACATAATGTTATAATGGATAGATAACTTTCTTTAGAAGCTGGTCTCTCATGGCCGATGCAGCATTGTCTGGTGAACAGAAGAGTCCCTGATACCATAGAAGCCTTAGCTCATGTCCACCTTAGAAACATATAGTTCTGGGTACTCAGTTGTTTGCAAGGAAACCTGAACATGTCTAATCAGATGCAGAAGCAGTATATGCTACCAGAATTGGGGTGACCTCACCCTGAAATGCCAAGCTGTGGTACCCCTTCCTTAGCCTATGAGCTGTCAAATCATTGGATCTATTCCCAGATAATTGCATATAGAAATACAGTCTTAATGGCTTAATAATAATAATGATATGGTTCTTCGGCTTATCTTGGGCTTATTTAATATCTGAGAATGGGAAACTGGAAAGCTGCAGTGTAAAGAAGTATGCTGTTGTCTTGTAATGATCAAACAGACAAAAAAAATGAAGATGAATCCTCTTTTTCATCAGGAGAGAAGGAAGAGGAAGGGAAACAGCCATCACAAACTTAACTGCTGGAGTTGACCGATTGTGCTGCTTTTTTTTTATGGGTTTGCTTTTGTCTGGCTGTTGTTCTAACTACTGATAAGGGCTCAGAGAAAGTTAAGCCTCTGAAGTGTACTATCAAGCTTTTAGATCCCATAGATTCCTACACTTTCCAGCAGCGACGCAGTGCCCATTCACCTACCTGCAGCAGCAACCCAAGTGGCTTACCTTTGAGTAGACATGTATGAGATCCTCCTGTAAGTGCCCTTTGCTTTTTTTTCTGTTTTGTGCCCGGTCTGAGGCCTCATGCACATCACAAGGTAATTTGCTTCTGTGTGGTATTGGTTTGCGTAGCTTCCTGCTGTTCCCAGCATTCGTATAATGGAGCCTCATCCTGTGTTTGTATGTGTTTGATAAAGCTAGAGCAATTGGATGGTCTCAGAGGTGCATTTTAAGAACACCATGACTCCGTGTTTCAGATTGTGTGAGATTATTCCTTAGGAGCAGCTATATCTCTGCTCGGCAATCTGCTTCTATATATTGAGCTTCTGTTATAAACCTTTTAATGGGTCTGTGTACTAACTGTGCATGCCAGAGGCAAAATGAATGGTGTGTGTGTGTGTGTGGGGAAGACAGTGAGAGAAGAGACTTTCACTTTAAAACTGAAATGGGTAACTTTTCAATCAGTACTGATCATACAGCCATAATCATTGTCTAGTATATAAAAGTAACCACCATAGTCAAATTCAAAACACATGGAGATTTTTTTTTGCAACCTAATTTTGAATCGATCAGTAAGTATGCCTTTAAGCCTTGCTTTGAATTCCCCCAGCTTGAGATGGCTTTGTTGGATGGTTGCAAGGTAGCAGAGCTCTAGAGAGAGAGAAAGCAGCTTTCCTACCTCTCAGAAGGAACTCTCAGGTAGAGCTTTGGGAATATTCACCCAGAGGTGCCAGAGATTATACTTGATGTCCTGTGTAATTGAAGTGTGTATTGTGTCGTTGGATGGTAGCTTTTCCCTCCTCTTTCTATCGTGTGATTTCACTCTATAGAGCACTAGTTCTATGCATGGTTGTGCTGCTGCATCTGTTGATGCAATTCTGCTGACATCCCCAATTATCATTCATGCTGGTTTATACATCTTTCTTCAGGCAATGAAAGGTGGATCTAGACGGCTCTGGGATGCAAGAGATCTAAATTTGCACCTCTGCCTTGGACCAGACAGTGGAAATGCTTGAGGAATCAACATGCCTTGAGGCAGGCCTAAATTAAATGCCATTTCTGGGACTCTGACGCCATGCCTTTGCTGGAAATCCACAACCTACCATATGGATTTCCTTCTATAAATTAAAGCTGTAACGATTTTCCCACTCAAGCAAGGGTACAACTGGTAGGAGCGTCAGTGACTATATCCTGTTTATCTACTTATTGCTAGTTGCTTTTTTCCCCCAACTATTTTTTAAAGTGCTGTTAGTTGCTTTTCCCCCAACTATTATACACAAGTGCACACATAGTTAGACAAAGTCTCCTCTTTATTTGCCCCAGAATTTTCATTTCTGTAAGCTAAAAGCAATAAGCTCTTTATTAATATCATTCTTTAAACACTCATCATCTAGGGTTGCCAGAGTGAAAACTGAGTAGGGTTCTTGTACCTTTAATGCTTGTGGATCAGAGGGGATTTCAACAGGTGTTGGTTGCCAGGAACACTTTCCAGTTTTCTCTTTGGCAACCCGAGGTTGAGCCATTCCTCTGATGACTTTTGTTCAGGGGCCCACCTTCCCAGAACTTAGAAACATTTACTTTTTAGAACTAAACATCCTATAATACCCAGAATTTACTTCCAAACTCCTAGCATTCTGGGAACTGTAGTTAAAAAAAAAGTAAACTTTTCAAGCTGTCAATCTACTCCATAACTGCAATCATACAAATGAAGGGGAGAAAAGTGCCAAGAAAAGTTGCAGACCTCTTATCTCCCATCCAAGGAGACAAGACTAACATGATCAAATGAAGCAGATCTATTTAGATCTATTTCCCATTGCATACAGCCAACTAATAATGTGTCCTGGAAGCAAAAACTGTGTTTACTGGTGTGAGTATCTTAGCTAGTTCTGGTAGAGTACAAACAGACAGCCACATAGAGATATACCTTTCATTTTGGAAAATACTGGATTAAACTTACCTGGGAAGTAGCAATGAAACGTTCTCTGTAATGCTGGACTTCCCAGGAAATGCTTTAGGATGAAGATGACCAGTTGCCAACTGAGTCCAGGATCTGATGAGGTTCTTACAAGCCCCATTAGCAAATCTCAAAAGGCTCCCAAAGACTTAGAAATCATTAAGAACAGAGTTTTGAGTAGTGCTGAGATATGGTCAGGGGAAAAAGAAGGACAGCATCTCATCCTGGGTGCTGGAGGAGGCAGAGGGGAAGCAAAATTGTGTCTTTCAAGATATGCTGGCAGGCTTTTTCTGTCTGCACAAGGCCCCAGATAGCTACAGTTGCTGCTTTCACTTTCAGCCACTGAAGCAGCATGAAACAAAAAATTGCAAACACTTGCTAAACAAAACAAAACTTGCCACTGTTGGGAGCAATTGGTGATTGGGTAGAAAACCTAATAAGATATTTTGCATGCAGGTCTAGATTTCTAGCTTGTGACAGAAGTGTACCAGGGGAGTGGATGAGCAAAATGAAGGCATTGCTTCCTCCCAAATAAGAATTCTTCCCAACACTGGAATTTTCCACCCATCTCCATATTTCTAGCATTTCTAGAATAAGACACTGAAACTCGTGCACACCTAAAACCATTTGTACTGTTTGTATTTCCTTGATCTGTTTCTTTACAGGGCTATACTACATTTCTAAGTCTTCAACTGAAGTTTTCAGTTAGTGAATTGCTAGGAAGTCAGGGAATGAAGGGAAATACCATTTGGGAGGCAGAATTCTTATGGGGCTGGGAATGTATTCATTCTCCCCATAGCTACAACCCCTGGCATTTGACCCTGCCTAATAACACCTTAGAGAGCCAGTGTTCTGTAATGGTTTGAGCATTGAGCCAGGGTTTGATTCCCCACTCAGCCATGGGAACCCACTGGGTGACCTTGGGTACATCACAAATTCTCACTCTCAGAGAACCTCATGATAGGTTCATGATAGGTTGCCATAACTCAGAAACAACTTGAACACACATGACAACAGCCATAAATCTTTCCAATCCCCTGTTTAACTATCATTTGTGACACATCTTTTTTTTTCTGTGCTGGCTGTCCATGGAGAGAAATAAACATGAGCCCCCCCCGCCATACATTTCTTAACACATTTGTCTATTATCTCTCACCTGATTCTTCAATTTGGTAGTCTCTCTGCATTCCAGCTGTCTTAACAGGTACCTAGTATTGGGGTTGGTCCAACTGGGCCTTTTGTCCCATGGCAAAAAAATATTTTCTGCTATGTTGCTTGGTTCTGGAGTGGGAACAAGAAGAAATGGTTGGCCAAGTGGCCACTGAGCAAGATAGTGCCTTTATATGACTCTCTGCAGCCTGTTTAGAGGGTGTCACTTTTTCACAGGACGACACATTATCTCACCACGGCAGATGCACTGAAGGAGAAAAGCAAGGCAATACGTGACACAGTTTATTAAGATATATTTTAGAGCCGGTTCAAGGGAGCGTGGCCTGGAAGCATTAATCAAAGTAACCAACAATGAATCCAACTGCCTTCTGCTTACCTTGGGGAGTGAGAAGGAATGACATGCTATGTCAAAGATATGGTATCTCAACAACCTCAACCAAGATTTGACAGAGTAAATGTAAAATGTAGAGCAGGCAAATGAAAGAGAGGTGGAATTGAGAAAGTTGGATTACAGGAGGCAACACTGGCCGGTTAGTTTGCCACCAATTAGAAAAGCCCATTGTGTGTATATATAGGTGTATCTGTCATTTTGTTTATATACACATGCACATCCATCCTTCCACCCATCCATTTTCTCTCTGCCTTATATCACACACTGTCCAACATCTCACAGATGAAAGTTGGGATGGATGTGGCCAAGCTACCTCGGAGTGCAGTCAGGATGGTAAAAGTTATTAATGAGGAAGGACACACAAGCCAGGAGAGCCTGCTTTACCTGAATCTGTAGGGAAGGACAAGATTCTGCCCTTCTTATTAAATTAATAGAATGCAAAATATTTTTGCACTCAGTTTGCAGTTGAAGTAAACTGAGGACAAAGGGGAAAGCAGCAGGAGGGGAGAGAAGCAGAAATATTTTAAAAGCAACAAAAAAGTAGAATGACAGAGAGTTAATTGGGAGTGTCCCTGCCAAATCAGCACAGTTGGAGGGTATGATATCAAGCCATCAAACCCAGTACTGTGCCCTCTGACTGCTTGAGGTCTCCCACTCATGCCCATCCTTGCAGTGCAGTCCTATGCATGAAATTCACATGTTGCAATAGACTGGATTCAGAGTAAATATGTTGAACTTTGGTCCCATGAAATCACTGGAGAAAAAGTTAGTTGTAGCTTAAGCCTCATCAGTTTAAATGGGTTCAACTGACTTAGCTTGGATCTGTCCCCCCAGTACTTAATTCCAGAAAAGGATCAGGGGAATAAGATTACAAGGTCACTGACTTTCTGAGACCCTCAGAATTGAGCCCAGGAACTTTAGGTGAAGCCTGTACCCTCACTTTGCATTATGAGCCCCACTTTCCCACACATCATCCAAGACTGAGACAAATTAATGGAGAGTAAATAGATTAAAAAAAAAATCCTTGTACAATGGATCTTACACTTTAATCCCCACAGGGGTGGGAGGACATATCAAAAGCTAAGGAGAAAAGGGGAAGGAGAAAGAATGAGAACAGGTCAGTGCATTTATCTGCTATTAGGCTTAGTTTGGGTGTGGGAATAGCAGTTGAGGGCTAACAGGCTTTCTTGACCTAGTATCTTCTGGGTGTATTGAATCACAACTCGCATTATCAACAGCTAGTGTCAACCAAGGAAACGATAGGAGTTGGAAGCTTACATATCCAGAGGCATTAGACTCAGGAAGGCTAAATGAAGTCAAAGATATTTTAGAAAAAGTAAAGGCTGAGCAGGGACTTGAAAATATGAAAGATATGGCATGATAATAGGACCTACATGGTAGGTGTTCTGGAGGATTGCTCCAGACACAGTGGAAAGCATGGGGAAGGTAGCATTCAAAGGAATGGGAGACATTGGTCATAGATGCAAGTAATGAATTAGAAGGGCTGATATCACAGCATAAAATTTAAATGCAAGAAAAAGGAGATTATTGAAGCATCACGGTAAAACAACATACACATGCGCATACACACAAACAGAGAGACAGAGAATGACATCAGATTCCAAAGCCTACCTGCACAGTATTTGCTTCTGAATGAATTCTTCAAAAGATGGGATTTTGAGAAAGTTGTGAAGGTAGTACATTTTCTTCAAGAGTTAATTTCACAGCCTTGGGGAAGTTTCAAAAAGGCCCTGCAGCTCTACACACCTCCATTGGATATTTTCTACAAGCTGCGTTTGAAATATTTAGGAAAACCTTTTAGCCCCTGGAGTTGAAGGAATGGCAGCACAGTGTTGGGGCCAATTTCTTAAGAGTCACTATTACTTTGAGTTCCTTTTAATTTTTCTTTGGAGTGCTATGTAAGAACCACCCTCCCCTTCCCCAAAAAAGCATGAATACCTAATAGTCTGTCTTAGAAGACCAAGAGACTCTTTAAGCTGTCAAGGGGCATTCTCCATTGCAGGCAGTGCTGAGGTTCTCCATCTGCTTTTATTATGACACTTGTTCTTGGATGGATGGTATTTTTATAGCCTCCGCTTTGCTTCACCAATGGCCATATTGATGTAGCCCACCAGGATGAGGCTAATAAATGGTTTATAAAACTGTAGGTTCATTCTCCCCAGCTGTGCCTGAGTAGTTTGAAAATCACATAGCCTGTGACTTTGGTGTTTTGTAGCCCCAAGAAGCACAGATATTGCAGGGGGGGGGAATGTATTTCTGTTCCCACCTTCTCTCAAGCTGAACTCCTGTTTCATGAGAGCACTGAAGAACGGCTTGTTTGTGCTCTGTGTTTCATTAACGCAGCTTCACCTGTATTCTCAGCAGCCAATGCTGCATTGAATTGCTGGAGCTGAAGGTGGTTGCTTTGAAAGCTGCCCGAGGCAGGGCTCAGCATCTCTCCGTAGCCTTAAAGAATAGGTGTAGTAAAATAAACACCTCAAACCTAAATGCTTTCTGGTGGCATCCCTAGCTACTGATAGTTTTTAACAAGGGATCATAAGGAAAGTGGGGTTTTTTTGTAAGCCAACTTTATTTATTTATTTACATCAAATGTTTCTAAAGATACTTGGAATGTTGTCAGAAATTTCAGACAACAATTACAAAGCCACAATATGTGTGGTTTGTTTCACGGCCAACTTGAACACAGCATCCTTTTCAAAGTTGTGGTTCCCATTCTGAAATGAACTGTCACGCTGAGGTATACAACAGACTTATGTTTGTTCTGTTCCCACAAAGCAAGCATTTTATTTTCTGAAAAGATATTTTTTTCCCCCTCACTGCACATCATAAGTCAGATTCACACTTGCAGATGTACATAATGGATATGGCTAGTCTCCTGTTGTTGCACTAAGCCGGTGTAACAGTCCATGGTGTAGGGTACATTTGTAAGGGTTGTGCAGTGACAGCAGGTATGAAGGCAGAGAAAAAGAGCCTAATGTTTTAAGTGCAATGGACAGGACTTGAAACTTCGTGTCTTGAAAATTCAGGTATATTTTCTGTCCTAGTCAGACATCTCAAGAAAAAGCATGTCTACACAACTGCCTTACATATTCAAGAGAAGGTAAGTGTTGCAGAGGTCTATTGGCTACTGCTCATGAGATCAACTCTGTGTGTGTGTGTGTATGTGTGTGTGTGAGAAAGAGAGAGAGAGAGAGAGATTAGTTCTCAGTGGCTTTTGATACCATTAACCATAGTATCCTTCTGAGTAGCCTTGCTGGCATGGGCCTTCAAGGTACTGCTCTACAGTGGCTCCATTCTTTCTTAGAGGGGTGCTCTCAGAGAGTGCTGCTGGTGGATTCCTGTTTGACTCCTTGGCCATTGGCCTGTGGAGTCCCTAAGGGTTCTATCTTGTCCCCTATGCTATTTAATGTCTACGTGAAACCACTGGCAGAGGTTGTCTGGAGTTTGGGGTTCAGGTATCACCAGTATGCTTATTATACCCAGCAACATTACTCATTTCCATCTAATTACAAGGAAACTGTTCCTGCACTAAACCAGTGTCTGGCGGCTGTAATGGGCTGGATGAGGGCAAACAATCTAGAAGCTTAATCTGGACAAGATAGAGGTGCTCCTCATCAGGGATTCAGCCTGTATTAGATGGGGCTACATTCCCCCTGAAAATGCAGGTTTGCAGTTTGGGGATACTTCTGGATTTACCTCTAAGCCAGGAGGCCTAGGTTTCAGCAGTGACCAGGAATGCTTTTGCACAGTTAAAGCTAGTGCACCAACTGCACCCATTCCTGGAGAAGTCAGATGTGGCCATGGTGGTACATACCTTTCTTACCTCCTGTTTGGATTACTATAATGTTCTCTATGTAGGTCTGCCTTTGGAAAGTGCTCAGAAACTATGATTGACCCAAAGATTTGTAGCCCAGTTGTTAATTGGAGCTTGGTATAGGGAGCATATAATTCCCTTGTTTCAACAGCTACACTGCTTGCCAGTCTGTTTCCAGGAACAATTCACAGTGCTAGTTTTGACCTATAAATCCCTATATGCCTTGGGCCCAAGTTATGTGAAGGAACATATCTTCCTTTATGAACCTAGTAGAATTCCTAAGATCATTTGCAGAGACCCTTCTCTCTATCCCACCACACTCTCAGGCTTGTTTGGTGGGAACAAGGGAGACGTCCTTCTTGATGGCTGCTTTCAGGCTTTGGAACTCCCTCCCTAGAGAGGTCAGGATGGCCCCTCCCTTGTTCTTCTTCCAACAGCAAGTTAAGAAGAGTGCCATCAGGCTTTTATAAAATGACTGGGTTGGGACTTTTGATGCTCTGGGGTTCTATATTAAAGTTGGTGGGTTTTTTAAAGGTATTTTAATCTATTTAATATTTTTAACATGTAATGTTTTTAACTTTATCAATTGTTTTGTTGTTTTATTTATATTTATACTCTTATGAATGTTTTAATTTGTACTGTTTTAATGTTGTTGGCTGCCTTGAGTCCTATTGTCTGGAGAAAGGTGGGACATAAATGAAATAATTCAATAATAATAAGTATGTTTGTATGTTTTGGGGCAGTTTTGTAACTGGTTTAAAAATAATCATAATTGGATTTTTGTGGGTTTGGGAGAGATGAAAGATAAACCCACCCAACTCCAAAAACGTGAGAGACAGAGCAGGTCCAAAGCCATCTTGAAGGACAAGGGTGAGACAAGACTGGAAAGGGACCCATGTTTGATTTGCATATATGTGAATAGACAAGTAAAGTTGCAAAGCCAGGTTCACACCTTAGCTAAAGAAACTACTGGGAGGGGCTGCATGGCAGAATGGGGTTGGACTCGATGGCCCTTGTGATCTCTTCCAGCTCTACAATTCTGTGATTCTATTAATTCTGCACCTGTACTTACCTTTAAATTTCCCTCTGAAACACTAAGAGCTTCTGCCTCCATCTCAAACTCTTATTTGCTTGCATTATATGTTCTCCATCCAGCCAAACTGAAATGTTTCTGTAATGTTAATACAGGCAACTGTCAAGATACACCGTTAGAAAAGCTAGTAGAGTTTCCAGTTATAACAGGTTTGCCTGGGGTTTGAAGGTCTGGGTGATAAAACAGCTCCAAACATCCTCCCCCCGCCTTTGTCCCACCCTGGGTCCCACACTGAGGCTAGACTGAAGTAGTGATCCTAATGTGCCACCCACTTCTTCACCTTGTCATAGCTGAGAAATAAGGGCTGGCTGAGTGGGAAATGCTACCAGCCTTTGAAGAGGGCTAGGAGAGGGTTATGTATAGTACCCTGCCCAGAGGCACCTCCTTCTTGACAATATCCCAGTTTAAGAAGTGTGTTTCTGTAGAAGGGGGGGCATGGAAAGCCCTAATGTATTTGTTCCAAGTGATCTAGCCTTGATCTGGTAACCTTTTATCCATTCTTGCTATATAGATAAATAGATCAGAGGTAGAACTCTGGTGTCATGAATGAGGGGAGGGCAGACATACTTTCATTTCCTTCTGTGTGATGGAATAGATGGAGGGAAGGGAGAAACATGCAGTCAGACCTGCACATTTGTGGGTTTCGTTTTCATGGATCTGATTACTTGCAAGCTTCTCCAACCCTTGCCCCTTATCTCAAGTGTTTCTTTTCTGGGGAAGCCTTACCTCTTGGTGGCTCTGAACAGACTTCACAGCCCTTTAAAAACCCACCTCTTGTCCTCTTCTCCCTCACCAGCCATTGCCTGGCCAGCTAGGGACAGATCACAGTCCAATTTCTCAGCATCACAAACCCTTTCCTGATGTCCCACATACACCCAGGGAAGGAGACAAGTGACAGAGAAGAAGTATGGGAACACCATGTTGATCCATGTTGACCCACCTCTTGCCCTCTCTTCTCCCTAATCTGGTCTGGATCATGGGTGCCCACTTTCCTCACCATGACCCTTTCCCACAGAGGCACATACCCATTTTGGTGTTTGCAATTCTTCTGCTTTCGTGGGCATTCTGAGCCTCCAGCACCTGTGGAGGGCCAACTGTAATTTGACCTGTCCCCAATACTGATGAAGAATTCATTGCTTGCTCTTTGAAGAATGCTGCACTACAGCCATTCTGGAGATTACCTAACCTATAACTTTTAGACGGATAGTCCTTTTCTGGGCATCTGTCTCTCAATTCCATGCTTACCCAAGAGCAACATCAGCTGGTTCACCCTTGTTGGCTGTCAGTCCTCTATTAGTCCTGTCATCTCCTAGCAGCATGCCTGTAGAACTGTGTTATTGCCATTGCTGCTCTTCCCTTGCTGTGGCAACTGGATTTCCACGCTACACACACAAACAGTGTAATAAAACATTTCTGTTTCTGAGGGCAACTTCTTCTTCTGACAATTGGCAGGTATGTTTTGCTGTTTGTTTCCTCAGGCTTGTTATTAATATATTGTTACCTCTTTCCATCCAGTCGCACCCCTGCTGTGCTAGCGACTGTATCGTGTGCTGTTGTGGGGAGGGAGATTACACTGGCGCAGTGGGTGGGCAACTGCTGTATAGAAGGAGGAAAGAGGTCAGTGGCTCAGAATGAGTGATCCTCAGTGCACTAATAGCTATAAAACTTCTTGCTACGTGGTGATGCTCTGTCCTAATCATTACTTTTTTCTGTAGGTTGGTGAGACTGGATGCTATTATTATCTTTATTTATACCCCACTTTTTTCCTGGTAAGGACTCAAAGTGATTTACAATAGTTTTAAAAAAATAGTTGAAAAATCACAGAATTCAAAAGTTAAAACCCAAATTAAGCAATCAAAGGGGAATTAAAACAAAGTTAAAATACATAATTAAAATTTAAACATTCAAAAATTCTTCATAGTTAACAATAGCCAACATTTTTTTTATCAGGCAGGCTGTAATTACACATTGAATGCCTGTTGGAATAAAAATGTCTTTGCTGAACTACAGAAAAAGAGTAGGGAGGGTGCCAGTCTGACTTCCCTGGGAAGAGAGTTCCAGAACCTGTGTGCAGCCACCGAGAAGGCCCTCTTCTGTGTTCCCACCAGAAGCACCTGTGAAAGTGGTGGGACATAAAAAAGGGCCTCTCCAGTAGGTCTCAAAGCCTGGGCTGGTTCATAATAGAGCTTTTGCTTCACTTTGTTCAAGCAGGAATCTGCTAATTTTTCAGCCTGGCATTTTAAATATCTTGGCCTGATTCTATAGGGTGGACTACATTGTGTAACATTATTAATACTTAGCTATGTAGCAGAGCCACTAAGGAATTCTCCTAGTGAATTGTGAAGATGTGTATCAGGGCATTGGTAACAGTGTCCTGATGCACACTGGGCCCTGCTAATGTGCACTGGCGCTTCCTAGCCATTGTTATGAAGTCTGATGCTCATTGGTCCCAAGGCACATTGGTCCCAATGCTCAGTAGTCATTTCACTGGCTCCCCTACATAATACAGGCTTCCTCCACTTATTTGACAGTTTAAGGACCAGAGCACTGCCAGAAAATGGAATTGGTTGAAAAGAGGAAGCTATGTACTATACTGTAGATAGCTTTCAATACTGATTTTGATTTTGGAATAATAATAATACTGATTTTGGAGTAATCACCAAGAATTAGCATTTCTGTCCCTTATTATACATTTTTGACCTCTCACAACTCCATTTCATCAGCCACCTTGAATCTTTGAGAGAGAGTAATTTCATTCTACAAGGACTATTTGCAGAACAAAAGGCCATGCTGAGGGATTCTGGGAGAAGTAGCCTCCTTCCAGAAAAGTTACTTTCCAAATTCTCACTGTTTAGTGTTATTATAATGCCTGGTGTGACCGTTTGATGCTATTATGATGCCTGATGTGAACCTCTTACTATGATGCTTCTGGTTTCTTCCATGATAATCTATGGGTCAATGACTGGCATTTGTAGTTGTTGGTGATGTAGCTGTTGTTGTTCTTTGTAATCTGTTTATAGGATAAACTTTATAACCTGTCTTTTCTTCATGAATGCTGGGCAGTGGACAACCATAACTTACAATAAATACAATAATATCCAATAAAACAGTTTAACACACTCTATAAATCCAAATGTAAATGCACTAAAATACTGTTCGGATATTCTATTAGCTCATAAAAATTGGCTTTTGAAATGAAAACCTTTTATTGCCTCTTGTCTTCTGCATCCAGTTGAATAGCTGCTGTTACCGGAGGGCAACCATCTTACCCCAGAGAGACCAGAAAGGGAGGTTTGCAGTAGGATGAGTCACACCCACAGATTTTGTACCTGCAGGTAGAATCTCATTTGGAAAGTCATTTACCAAATTAATTAGTTACCATTATAGTTCAGTTCCACACCCTACTGATTCCTGATGTAGATGGTAATCACTATAGGTACACTTTTAAGAAGTTGCTCCTTCCTTTTTCAGTCTCAAACAACATAGTATTTTTTTAACTTAGAAAGTGTATCTGATCTGCAACAGCACAAAGTATAGAATGACCGTGTGATATTTCTCCTCCACTATTTAGTGATGCTATCCAAATAACTATAAATGCAACTAAAATTTATAAGCTGCACTGTGAGAGGAAATGGGATAATGAAGTTATTGCTCATTAAATTACATTCACAACATAACTTAGTTATAATGTTATTATTGGAAGACCTGATGATACTCATTCATATTTTGAGACTGGTTACTTCCAAACTCTGGTATCTATTCAAAAGAGAGTCCCTTTGGTTTCAACTGAGCTTACATTTAAGTGATACAGGATTGCAGCTTAATTTGTCTCCTCTTCTCCATCCCCCAGATGGCTTTGAAAATGAATGTTTGTGGTTGTTTTTAAGACAACAACTTTTACAAACTGGGACTTTTAAGACTCTAGTCAAACTAAGACCCTAAACTTTTCTTGGTAACAGTGATAACATTTACTCTGATATCTTTTATAACTATATATTGTGATGTTAGTCAGTCTAGGCACAGGAGTTGAAGAAGAGAACTCCATGACTGATGAAACTGTCCAGTAAGCTGTGTGGTGCAGCTGTGTGGTGAGCTGTGAAGCACTCCTGACTTTCTTAACCTTAACAAGAGCCAGAGTAGTACATTCTGGAGAGCAGGTTCAAATCCTTGCTTGGCCATAGCAAGCCATTGAAAGATCTTGGGCAAGTTACACTCTCTCAGCCTCAGAGGAAGGCAAGGGCAAACCTCCTCTGAATACATTTTGCCAAGAAAACTCCATGATAGATTCTTCTTAAGATAATCGTAAGTTGGAAACGACTTGAAGGCACACAACAGAGAATAAAACATGAATACCCAAAAGGAAGTAGGGGTGGATTTGAGGCTGAATTTATGAATGGAGAAACAAAATTGATTGTTTTTCTTTTCTGTCCTTCTCATTAGTTTGAAATGCATTTTTTTCCTCGTGAAGGGGCTCCATAGGTTTCAACTGAACGTAACAGGGGCTGTGAGACAAAAAGGATTAGGAATCAACACTGTAGAAGAAAGATCACATAGTGTTATAACAGGAGAAAAAAAACCCACTCTGCACATGAAGAACTAGCATGTCTTGAACAAGGCAAGGCTAGATCTCTTGTTCTCCTGCTTTGGAAGGGGAAAGGAACTTGGGACCAAGATTTCAGTATTCTAGAGTAAAACAGGTACAATCTTTGGGAGGAGGGGAACAAAAAATGTTCCTGCAATACTCTGCTGAATATTCTAGTGATATGAGATAGCTAATCTTTGCATTACATCACTAACCTTTGCATTCTGGCTGGAAAAGCACTGAGAAACTAGATGAAATTAAGTGATGGCCACCATATTTCTTTCATAGAGAAGACCAGCATCCTGTTGAAACTGGCTGGCCAAGTATTCCACAACTAGCCATCCTTTCTCTCTGAAGTGTCAGATTCTGCCCTCCCTTCTGTTCTGCCCCTGAAGCTCAGCTTACCTTCTGAGCGAACTGGCCTCACTCTCGCTTGGGGTCTGAAATGGCATAACTTATAAAACACCACATGGCCCTGCTTATCATGTAGTTCTGATATCACCAGAAAACTTAAAAGTGGCAAAATGCTAGCTGTGAGAGCCATTCCTTTAACCAAGGTTCACTCCATATTGCTAAGAAGACAGTGGTATCTTCAGAATGTCTTGCATTGGAAGGTTACAGATGAAGCTTATGAAATTTATGAAGCTACCACCTCCTGGCCTCATTAAAAACTATCCTATGACCTACTTCTTCTGTTTCATTCTCCAGGACCAGTATATCAAGGAACTTCTGAAAGGAAACACATGAAAGTGGATTTTCTTAAAAAGTCAACCCTTATGATCCTGAAGAACCAATGTGGTGTAGTGCTTTGAGGGCTGGACTATGAACCTGGAGACCAGGTTTCAATCCCCTGCTTGGCCATGGAAGCCTGCCGTGCGACCTTGTGTGCATCACATGCTTTCAGCCCCCAGAAAACCCTGTGATAGGTTTGCTTTAGAGTCACCATTAGTTGGAAATGACTTGAAGTCACACAAGAAGAACAGGGTCCTGAAAAGCAATGTCTCATAGTTACCTCTCTTTTTTTTTTTTTTGTCTCCCCTCCCCATCTTTACCCACACTGATGAAACACTGCAGTCTTTTTAAAGTTCTGGCTTAAAGATTTCATTCAGGATGAAGACAACTGTTGATTTCTGTGGAATCACAGTTAAGCCAAAGCTAATTACTTTGTTGTTTTGTTTTATTTGAATACCCATCCTTCTAAACTTAAGTCTGACCATGTAGGAACCCCTCTAACATGTATCCTGTACACATTTGGTTGTCCAGAATCATCATCACCGTGTCACTCTATGACCACATCATTATGTTTCTACTTCACATTTTAGCTGTATGTATCCATAAAAAAAGATGCAGCTATCAACTGGGATAGAAGTGCACCCCTATCAAGGATAAGAAATGTCAACTGCCCACACTTCTGTCATGGGAGGGAGCCTTTCTGTATCGTTGTTCAAAAACTGGAAGTGATCAATTTTTATTAGGGCCCCCAAATGTTTCTCACTTTTTGATGTGCCTCTAATTAGCCAGGGCCATGTTGTGGTAATGTTCCACTTGCTGCTGTGAAGATGTGGTAGATGATTTCAAACAGTAAAACCAAAAAAAGAAAGAAGAAGAAGAAGAAAAAGAGTCACCTGGAGCTGCTGTAAGTAATGTGACCTCTGCTGAGGGTAAATGTTGAAACTTCAATACATTGCTGTTAACGTCTGACCTTCTTCACCTTATCGAAGTACCTTCCTCCTGCCTTTGCCTCCTTGTGGGTCTCGATCTGTTGTGAGTGCATTGCCATGGTGATTTGCACTTTCCCTTTCAGATAATGTCCTTACCTAAGGTGGAATCTTTGCAAAAGCAAAGACTAGGTTGTTTGGCTGGAACTAGGATTGAGTATGGTGATTGCATCAGCAGCATTTGCACCCAAAATCCACTGCTTTCAGGGTATCGGGGTTAACCTTTGCTATAAAAGATTGCTTTTGGGGAGGGAGTGAGAACAAAACCTAACATTTGCATATGATATCTGCACATGTCTCCAACTTTCTAATTGTTTGTTGTATATTTTAAATGGATGTTAAATAAAACATAAGCCATTTGGTATAGAGATGTGGCTCAGAGCAAAAGAGTAGATCAAGAGTCACCGTAAAAGGATGGAATTTGAGACAGATGGCACTTTGTACATCATGTTCAGTGTGTTAACTCAGGAGATGAGGAAGAATGGATGTGAACTGCCCTAATAATACTGAAAAGGTGGAAACTCATATGTATTAAGTCACTCAAGAGCCAGCATGGTGTAGCGATCCGAGCGTCGTACTACAACCCCAGAGACCAAGGTTCAGTTCTCCACCTGGCCATGGAAATCCACTGAGTGACCTTGGGTGTGTCACACGGTCTTAGCCTCAAAAAACCCCATGATATGGTTGCCACAAGTCTGAAATGATTTGAAGGCTAATAACAACAGTTAAACTGAGTGTTGCTCATCAGGAACAGGGAACTGTTTTATCCTCCTGATATTGTTGGGTTTCAGCTTCTGCCATCTGCCATAACTAATGGATGATTGGAATTGCTATCCAAATGCATCTGGAGGGTCACATGTATCACACCCCTCTCTTTTGTGCTAAAGCCCTTCCAAAACAAAGAACATTGTTAATACATCAGTGCCAAAGTAGGTCAAAGCAGCAAAGCAACATGTACAGGAGGAAAATAAAAATGTATTGATGGTGTCTGTGTAAATCCCAGTTGTGTTTGAACAAATAGTACTTTGCTGGAGATTGACTCTATTGCAGTTTCTTAAAGGACTTGCTGCAAATGGAGAAGGAAACAGAAGTAGTTCCTTGATGAAGAGGCATTTGCTGGAAAAAATATTGGAATTTAGACACCAGATGTCAATATATTTGTCTCCTTTTTTCATTTATGTACCTGATTACTGAGCCATTGGGGTATGTCAACACCTTACAGAGTTGTATAAGAAAATAGAGGCAGGGTCATGGCCCCCAGGAACACAAGGAGGGAGGGATGGAAAGACAAAGCTAGGGGAAATGAATATGTGTCATTACACAGTTTTAAATCTGGACTGAGGAATAAAAGAATATATTGAGAGTCACAGTAAAAGGATGGCGTTTGAGAGAGATTGCACCTCATACATGTTCAGTTCATAACCTCAGGAGATCAAGAAGAATCCTGTAAGGAAGCAGGGGACTTTGATTATCTGAGAGCAAAGATAGGCAGGAATACAGAGGGAAACAAGGACCAGACAACAGCATGGTGTAAGGCTGTGGGTAGCTTCAGAAGCAGAAACAAGATGTTTGTTTCTCTGTCAGTGTTGGAGTGCTGGATCTTCCTCCCCCATTCTGCATGGTGTAGTGATGGTGTTTTGTTGTCATTTCAAAGAAGAAGATGCACATGGGTAAAAATGGTACTTAGATGTCTTTCTCCTTTGTGTCCTCCAGCTGCTGTGCAAGAAAATTAGGATACTTTGCAGCTTTCTACTCAGAACAACATTGCAGCAGTATTTTACAAATAGCCAGCAACATGGCTCAATTAAAAAAAAAAAAAAGTATATTCTGCGCTTATGGTTGCATGTTGCAATGTCTGGTAAACCCAAAGTGGAAGGAGTTTGTCACTGTTGTGTGTCCTCAAGTCCTTTTTGACTTATGGTGAACCTGTCATGGGTTTTCTGGGGCTGGGAGTGTGTGACATGCCCAAGGTTACCCAGTGGATGTCCACGGCTGAGTGAGGAATCCAACCTTGGTCTCCAGAATTACAGTCCAATACTCAAACCTCTACACTACTTTGGCTTTCTTGGAAGAGATTAAAGAGCCTCATTAAGAAATGTGCAATTCGGGTAAATCCAATGAGGTTAGACTGAAACTACAATCACTCCTAGACAGAATTGCTAAAGGTGAGGGATGGTAGAAGGACAACATTTTGCCTTTCATGCATAATCAGTCAAGGCCAGCCGTTCTATGATAACTGCATACCCTCCATCATTTCACAGATGAAAACTGGGATGTATCTAGCCAAGCAACACTAGAATGTGGTCAAGATGGCAGGAATTATTCATGAAGAGGAATACACAAATTAGGAGAGACTGCAGCACTTTGAGCCTACTGGGAAGGGCATGATTCCTCTATCTTGCAGAGTTAACTGATTGCAAACAGCTTTTTTTACCTTGAACTCAGTTGGCAGCAACTGGAGTAACCTGAGGAGAAAGTGGAAAGTGGGAGGAGGAGAGAAAAACAGGGACATTTTATTTATTTATTTATTTTAAATATGTTTGTTTATTAAGTTCAGCCATCATTAGGAAGCAGTACAATAAATACAAATCAGTATACAATATATCCATATGTAAATGTTGCTGTACACTCCATAAGAAATATCAACCAGCAGTATGAATCCAGCGTTACAGTATTATTCAGTACTCAGTTATTCCCCCCCCAAAAAGATATAAATGAAATAGATAAATAATTAGATAATTTTGAGTTTGACTATAACTAACATGACCTAGAAGAACAATAGTTATTTTACTCTAACAATTATTAGACCCCAACCAAGACCTGTTCTATATATTCACTATTTCTTATCCTAGAGTATTGTTATGAAAATCTAATATAAGAACCTAATTAAACTTAGGTTTGACAAAAAAGAAAAAGAAAAGAAGGAATAAGAAAGAGATACAAATATAAGCAATATAAGATGTAAAAAAAGAAGGAAGGAAAAGAAAAGAAAAAAAAGAAAAAAGAAAGAAAAAAATGGAAAAGGTGAAAAAACTGGGACATTTTAAAAGCAGCTGAAAAGGTGGGATGACAGAGGATTCATTGGGACTTTCCCTGACAAGGTGGGACACCTGGAGGGCATGGAATGGTAATGCTTTCATTGAGGCTACCAGACTCTTAGCAAAGAGCAAGCAAAACCATTTGGAGAAAGAGCCTGGAAGACAGCATGGGAGAGGGGCTTTTGATTAAGTTTATATATATAAATCTCTACACTTCTCAGGAAATGAGGCCCTGAAGAAGCTTGTCCTCTTAGAATGGTAGTAATGCCCACCCGCAACCTCACTTGAATACAAGATGCAGTTTGCATGAGATGTGAGCGAGCAATTTGCATTGATTTCATGTCTCCTTGCATGTGTCTGAATGGTCTTTATGCAAATATGTGCAAAGCCAGACCAGAAGAATCAATTGACACAACATATGTAATGTAGCCATTTACAAGCGGCTAGAAGTGTGTACAGAGCTGACATTAAACATGAGTTTATACACTGCTTCCTCTGCTGAGATTGACAGGGCTGTGTAAATGGCATGTCCTCCTTGCTGAGGGCTGGGAAACATTTACCCATCTGAGGAACATGTGTACTTGATTGCATTGCAGTGCAGTGATTGTTTAGTTTTTGCTTTGTTTTCTTTTGAAGCAAACTGGAGAGAGGGTGCTTTTTATGCACTTCCTGGTGCTCATAACAAATTGTTGTTGTTGCTGTTTGCCTTTAAGTAGTTTTCAATTTATGGCAGCCCTTAAGCAAGCCCATCACAGGATTTTATTTTCAAGATTTCTTCACTGGAGGTCTGTCATTGCCTTCTTCTGAAAGTGATAGAGGTTGCCTGGTGGGGTTCCGTGGATGAGTGGGAATTTGATCTCTGGTCTTTTGGAGTCTAAGTCCAGCACTCAGACCACTGTGCAGTGCTGGCTCTCATAACAACATGTATCTTTTTTTTTCCTGCTTCATATGAGAAAAAAAAGGAAGCTAGGGAAGAGGGCACATACTTTGTATGCAGTACAATCCCAGGTTCTGTCTTTGATATCTTCAACTGAACCAGTGGTTCCCAAACTTTGGTCCTCCATGTATTATGGACCTCAGCTCCCAGAAACCTTAGCCATCTTGGGCAACAGTTTGAAATGCTAGGGCCTGAAGTCCAAAACATCTGGAGGACCAAAATTTGGAACCACTGAGCTAAACGAATCTCTAGTGGATGATCTGGGAAGGACCTCTGCTTCATATCTTGTGGAAGCCCTACCATTAGGCAGTGTGAGGAAGCCACCTCAGCTGGCAGGGGCTGTGAAGTGGTGAAGTGGACAGAAGATAATTGCTAAGTGTGCCAGAAGGCCTAAGCTGCCTTTCTGTCTTCAGATGTAGAAGAGGATGCTGACTTATCATCAATGGTGAGGTAAGATTAAGCTGCCATTTCAGTCCAATACAAAGAATTTGGATGTGTTGCTCCTGTTTGGCCCATCTCACAGACTTACTGGCTACCAGAACAGACAGCAAAGGAATAGGGGGAGGAAGAAGAGATTAGGCTATAATAACCTCAGTTGCTTTTAAGCTTATTTTTATGAAAGAATCTCCATTGTTAATTAGGTGGTACCATGTAGCCAATTGGGGGAGCTGAGAAGTCCTCGTAAGGAATCTAGTTGCGTCTGCATACCCTTCAACATTTCATAAACAGAAACTGGGACACGTATGGCCAAGCAACATCAGAATGTAGTGAAGGCATCAAAAATTAGTAATACAGAAGAACTGCCAAGCTAGGAAAGACTGCAGTAGTTTGCTTTTGCCTAAGCCTACTGGGAGGGGAAAGATTCTTGAGAGAAAAACTGGAACATTTTAAAAGGCAGCTGAAAAAACTGAAATGACAGAGCATTAATTGGGACTGCCTCTGACAAACTGGGACAGGTAGAGAGTATAATTTTATGGATAGTTCAATTGCATCTTTAACTTTTCTATTTAATATATTTTAAACTATGTCTCTTTTAACTGTTGTGAGTCACCTTGAGTCCCAAACCAGGAAAAAGGAGGCATTTCTGTCTGCTATATTTCTTCTTATGCAGATGACCATGCAGAAAATGCTTTCTCTGTTAATGGTGTGCCTGCGAACTGCTGCTGTTCTCTCAAAGCATGATGCAGACACTTTGATTTTTTTTTCCCCACTTCGTTCTTCTTCTTTTTCTTCCCTACCCTTTATCGTGCTGGAGTAAAAGCTCTGATGAAACTGTGCTCAGAAGCCGCTTTTGTAGCTGTAAGGAGAGAGCCGATTGCTCAGGCCCATGGGGACTGATTTCTCTTCTACCGAGTCTGCCCATCAGAGAGGCAGGGCGAACTGAATCCAATAAGCACCATCTGAGATTAAATTCTGAGCAGTTGAGTAATCTAAAGCCAGCAAGGACTCCTCGTCTCAGCAGTCAGTCGAGTGGCCTTGGTTCTCATCTTATTAGTGGGAGGTAGAAGCTCAGGTTTAACCAAAGACCCTTAATTTTCAGGCAAGGAACTGAACCAATAACGTCTCCTGCCTCCCACTGACCCTGTGGCATTTTTGTGGAAGCTTTGACTTCTGAAGTGTTCTTCTGCTTCTCTTAATTTGATATATATGTGTGTGTGTGTGTATCTGTGTGTTTTGGATTCCGCCAGCTAGTGAATGGGTCCACAAAACAGGTAATGAATTTGAACTTTACCAGCATATGAGCGGTGTTCATTTAAAGGAGGGAGAGGGAGGAATTCAGTAAAACTGAACATCTAATATGACATTGAGAGCCGCCATGGTGTAGTCGTTTAAGACTATGGCACTTTCCGCATGTGGGAATGCTGGCAGGATCCAAAACACACAGATACACACACACACACACACACACATGCAAAAATGGGACTCACTGGACTTCTTCAGCGTCCGGGCGAGTCCATCGGGACGAGGAGCAGTGCGAGCTTGTTGCTCCGCACTGCTCCAGCATCCAAAATGGCAGCTTCCGGTTGGTGGAGGCTCTCCACCAACCGGAGAAGTGCGCCAGCCTAAAGCCTGGCCCCGGCAGATCTGCAGGCACGCACTAGTGCGCACCTGCAAATCTGCACCGGAGTGCAGCGATGGAGCGACACGGGGTCGTGCGCTCCGTACTTCTTAAAAACCTCTTAAAAGAGGTTTTTAAAAAGCACGCTGCATGACCAGTTCCGGTCTCTCCAGAGCAGACTGAGGTGCAGAACTATGAAAAGTAGTCCACCCTAGTCCACTCCATGGTGCAGAAGACCTCTGGTGGAGGTCGCTCTGCACTGCTTTAATAGGCCAATGTGGAAAGGGCCTATGACCCTGGAGACCAGGATTCAATACCCTGGAAACCCAGTGGGTGATCTTGGGTGCATCACACACTCTCAGCCCCAGAAAATCTCATAATAGGTTCCCCTCACGGTTGCCATAAGTCAGAAGCAACTTGAAAGCATACAACAACAAGAACTACAATAACAGTGTGACATTCCTCACCAATGAGTTATAACATTTTGCAGCTGATCAGTACAATCCCATTTCCTACAGAGTAATTTGCTTCAGTGGTTGGCTTGTTTGCGCTGAATTGTTTTTTGACTCCTGGCTTTTCTTTTCATTAGAGAATTCTGAATATAATATCTGGTGGACTTTCCCACCTTTGGGAAGGAAACATTTTAAATATCGTGGTGTGCTGACAAGCATAGGTGAGGGTTTCTGACTTCATAGACATAGTTTAGTTCTGGGGGTGGCTTCCAGGGACAGAGAAGAACAAATAAGGCCCAAAGGGAATGGTAGATAATAAAGAGAGATCAGATGGAATTGGTGACACACTGGATGAAATTTTGGCAGCCCTGCTCAGTCATATCTTCTAACAGTCACAATTTGGCAGGGACAATTGCAGTTGATCCTCTGTTGTCCCAGCTTTCAGTAGCTTTTTTTTTAAAAAAATGTCCCAGTTTCTTTCTCTTACTCACACTTTCCTTCTTTATTCCCAGCTTATGTCAATAGGTACAAACCAAATTCAAAGCACAACAGTAGTTTTCATTCAGTTAACTGGGCGGTGGGATAGGACAAAACGTGGCTAAATCTTGTCCTTCCCAGGAGACTCAGGAAAAAGCAAACTGCTGCAGCCTCTCCCAGCTTGGGACTTCTTCCTCAGTCATAACTTTTGCCATCTTGAATGCACTCTGATGTTGTTTAGATACATGTGTCCCCATTTTTAACTGTGAAGTGTTGGAGGGTATGTGTTTGGCACACAACTAGGCTATTTCCTTTCATTTCAGTAGTTGGTGGGGGGCAGGATGGGAGGGTAAAGCAGAGACCGGAAGGCAATGCCAGGCAGCCTCTATTTTCTGGCCATTTCCAAGGATAATGCCCCTCCCTGTTCATCTACGTCAGTGATTAGCTGCAAAATGGCTATCTGGGATCCTGAACTTAAGCATTTGTTTCCAGACAAAAAGTAATGCAGACTCTTTTATAGCAGATGCCTCTTGTTAAACATTATTCACAGTATTCACATTGGCACCTCAAACAGCTCATATTTCCAGGTTTCCTGTTTATTTATTTATTGCATTTATGTCCCATCTTTCTTTCATCATGAAAACTGAAGTGCTGCACACAAGGTTCCTAGGCAAGTGCTGTGCACATCCAGATCCATTTAGTTTTGGCATGTTTGCTACATTATGTGCTTTCTGCCTATGCTTGAAAAACCATTTCGGAGGGGAAGATGGGCTCCAGTATGCACAGCCAGACAGAAGGAGCCAAGTTTATCATTTCTACTATTCACCAAACCTGCCTTGGAGGCCTTGACCTTCCTGGTATCTTTCTTTATTTATATTCCTTTTTAATCCACTTCAGAATTAAGAAATAAAAGGCTGTACCCCTTTTTCAATCCTTCCATCATCTGAAAGAGCCAAAGGATCACACCTACTCAAAGAACCAGCTGATAGAGCCCCATAGTTGTTTGAACTTAATTAAAAGCTTAAATACATCATTAGCCTTTAACTGTGTTCCATTCAGGTTGCGATAAAGGTTCTTTTGGCTGGGAGAGAGGCCTTTGTATTTCCCCCCTCCCTTTTAGAAAAAATGGGGGAGCTGTTCTTTAACCTTGCAGATTTCATTTTTTTTCCTCCTTTTTAATTATTACTTTGACACGAAGAGAGGACATGAAATTCTGAATGTGAAAACGCCATATGCTACTTCCTCCCCCCATTTCCCATGATACTGTTCTTTCTTTTGCTGGTACAGCCCCCAGTTTCAACTTTATCGCAAGATCCTCTGAAATAGATTTTACAGACATCCACACATATATGTCTGTGTGCTGCAGGGAGGGAGAAAGAGGCTAGAACAAGTATATATTTGGAAGTGTGAAAAATAGTATTGGGTCTCTCAAATTAAGATATAAATTTTCACTGTGTTTCTTCTTGAAGGTAGCAACAAGTAATTTCAGAAATTTTCTCCCCCCTGCAAGAAAATCTCTGAAAATCATACAGTCTTCAAAGGCTATTATCTTTCCTGCAATGTCTGTCCAAGAAACAGCATTTTCTTCTGTGAAAATAATATTCAATACAATAATATTAATTCCTGTGCAGAAAATGCTCTTTTCTGTGCTAATCAACCATGTACAAATCTTATGCAAAACAAATCCCAATTATGGCTTTTTTTTCTGTGCAGAAAACAACATTTCTTGGGCAGGAATTAATATTTCTACTTTAAAGTATTATCTTCCATGCACAAGATGCTGTTTTCTGCACAGAAAATGATGTTTTCTATGCAAAACAACCACATGCACATTTTGCACAGAATAAGTCCTGAGTTGTGAAAATTCTTGTCAATCCAGGATTCTTCTCATTAGGATTTCTTGATTATTGAAAAACATATTTTTCAACCATTTTTGAACAGTTTTGAATATTCCTCCCATCCTTCATCTCAGAGTAATCAATTTAGCAAGGCAGAAGCTGAAGAATAAACAGTTCCAACCTCACCCCCATACATAAGATCCAGCAGAAAAAGAACAAATTCAGTCTTCTTTGTAATAATACATTAAACAGTTTTACTTAGAAATTAGTTGTTCATAATCAAGTGGGGGGAGAGAGAGAGAGAGAAGGAAAAAGGGCTGCAGGTTCGAGTGATGGAGAAAGAAAGGAGGTGTGGTAAACCAAACAGGATATCACCAAAGTTTAAAGCAACAGTCAATACAGACCTGTGGATGTTGCTAACTCTAACACTTTGTCAAAGTGCTCTTCTGATGACTGTCCTATCTCAGTCCCAACAGCACAGCTGATAAAACAAGCAAAACAAACTAAATAGCTCCCAGTTCCTTCCTTACTTACTTCTAGGCAGTTGGCACAGAGTCGTAAATAAAGTCCAACAGGGTTCTAAGGCAAGGGAGTGTTCAAGTCCAGACAGAGTATTCAGCAAGGTATCTGAGAGGGTAGACGGGAGGGGAGGAAGGACATCAACTATATAGGTCTGAAGCCTAGAGCAGCTGTAGCTTGATTAATTGTTGCTCATTATAAATTTTGAGAAAGCAACACTGTTTCTCTCTTTGCTGCCTGTGCTCTGCAAAGGTGGGTACAGGTAAGTGCTCTTCTGTGTCTGAAGGGGCAGGACTCTCTGCTGAAGCTGGCACCGCCCCTGTTCTCTTTGTGGCACTGTAACCTCGTCCTGTACAGCAGACCCCGGCATGCCCCCGTTTCAGCCTCTGGCATGTCCCCTGTTTCAGGCTCTGTTCTGAAAACAGAGTATAACAATGCCTCATGTGTATACATCTTCCATCAGATCTGTAAAACATAGGTTTCAAGGAGAGTGGCTCACTGGGTTCATAATGTCTTCCCCATATAAAGCTGGAGTGGGCAAATATGGCCAGTTCCCCAGTATTACTCACCATGAGCTGTGTTGACTAAGCCAATTAGGTGTTATAGTCCAACATCTGCAAGAGCACGTGTTTGGCCACACCTGTCATTACCATACACCTAATCATTTTGCAGATGGACACTACAGCTCTTGTGGCCAAGCAACACCAAAGTGTGGTCAAGATGGCAAAAGTTATTAATGAGGAAAAATACACAAACTAGGAAAGGCTGCAGCCATTTGCTTTTGCCCAAGTCTCCTAGGAAGGACAATATTCTACCTCCACTTTTCCACTTTGCCCCCTCCCAAGTTAATAGAAAATTACTTTTGCAATTTGCTCTCTATTTGTAGCAACTGAGGCAAGCTGAGGACAAAAAGGGAAAGTAGGAGGAAGAGAGAGTAACTGAGACATTTTTAAACAGCTTTAAAAAAAGAAAGATGACAAGATGATCAGGACTCTCTCTCCAAACTGAGACAGTTGGAGGGTAGGTAGCCTGGCATCAACACTGTTCTGTGTTTCAAACCCAGGATGCAAAATGTATTTTCATTTAGCAAGCCATTTTAACGGAGTACATTAATCTTAGCAGGTTTCAGTATCTTTTTAAAAAGCACTATCTGCTTTTGCTTCTTAAATGGTATCCTGCATTGTGTACCCCTGGAACTTCAGATGTCATTTTTTCACACTTCCAAGCAGAATGGGCACTCAAATGCAGAGTGTGAATTAGATTCACTGATTCTGTCCACCCCTTTCTTTTCTTGTCCCCACTCCCATGTTCCTTTACCTCAAGGCCTCTCCCATATCTCATCTCTGCAGTCCTTCCCAGTTGGGCCTAACTAAAGTCTGGCCTCCCTGGAAGCTATTCTCCTCTCATTTATTCTTTTCATTTTCATCCCAGCCTCCTCTGCATGGCACCCCAGGTATGTGCATCTTAGTTTTCCATATGCCGCTCTTCACTGTAACAAATGACCTAGATACTTCTTTGTTCACAAATCACAAAAAGAGATAGTAAATAATGCCAACATTTTTTAAAAAAACATAGAGGATTTGCTTCTCCTTTTGTTGTGTAATGTGTGCAGCTGCTAGGATCATTCCTACCACATCAGCTATGAGTGACTTGATATTAATACTTTATATGATGAGGAGGAACTGTACTCTTTGATACTAACAGAGTTATTTCATTGAGGATATGCAAAAGGGTTATATTCATTAATCCTTTTTGTTCCTCCAGACAGTGGCATCATAGGAGAAACATACAATGCTTGAATAGCAGTAGAATTATAATATCACAAGGATGGAGGACATTCTTTTAAAAAAAAATTGAAAAAAATGTAAAAGAAATCCTGCTATTGTTTTTTTAATTGTTGAAAAACCCTGATGAAATGAATCTTGGACTGATAAGGATCTTCACAGTTCTGGAGTTTTCTATGCAAAATTCACAAAATTTTGTGCAGAAAACACAATTTTCTCTATAGGAATAATTATTTTCTTCTTGGAAAATGCTGTTTTTTGTATAAAACAGCAGTGTGCAAATTTTGCACAAATTAAGTCCTGAATTGTGAATAGGCTTCAACAGTGGTGTGATTTTCAAAGACGTTTGTGCAGCAGGAAGACAATTTGCTGAAATTTCTTGTTGTTTCCTTTGACTTACAAGAACTTACTTACAAGAACAATGACAGGTCTTTAATATTAACATAACCAATTGTTTTGAAAATATTTTCAAAACAAAAAAGGAATTTTGAAGCCAGAGGCCCAAACATTCTCAAGCTTATTTAAGAAAATAGTAATAATAATAATAAAAGGGTTCACTTGGCATCCACAATTGTATAATCCAATAAGGGTGTGATGCCACCACTGAAAATGTCATGCATTAGGCACTAAAAGTGATATTACATGCAGAATGAGAAGAGTCTTAAAGCAAGGCATCATGACAAAATCCCAATACATAAGGAGGTGCATTTGAGGATGGTTTGCTCAGATATGACTGGCTTTATATGCTGGATTCCTGAATCATATTTGGGTTTTATTCTTCAAGGGAAATGTGAGCCTTTCTGAGTAAGAGTGTTTGTAATTCTCGCAAAAATTTTCAGTGACTTCTGCATTTCCTCAAGTGAGCTCGTGTTTGAAGAAAAGAAAAATTCTAAGCAAATTTTGAGATTCCCTCTTGAGAGGAAATTGTCAGATTTAGGTATGGACTGTCATTCAGTGATATGACCAGAGGCATATAAATACTTTAAAAAAAAAATCACCATGACAGAGAGTGGAGGGGGCAGATCCAAAGAAGTGATAAGTGCACACCATCTTGTGCCTCTTCCTCTTCTTCAATTTCAGCCACCCCACCCTCCCACTTCTGACACATTCCAATCTTAAAGGTTGCTTTGGGGTGGGGAAGAATTTTTTTCCCTTTTCCACAGATTTTATTCTTACCCTACACTGTTGACTGGGGAAGTGGAGATTTGGCTTAAGGGGGTGTCTCAGATAGGTGGTCACTTGACAGGCAGTGTTGGGAGAAAGTAGGAGTTCAGTGAATACCTGTGACACCCATTTTGTGAAGGATACTTCTCTGGAGCTCCTCCTACAGAAAACTGGAGTGGAGAAGAAGGATGTCCTTGGGGCTTGCCTGAGGGTTTAGCCCTCACTGCAGGTTATGAAACTTGGGAGCTGGATCCTTGCATTGGCCTTCCAGTAGCTGGCAAACCAGGGAGCAACCAAGCTTTTGGGTTCTCCCTGGGCCGCAAGTATTTCATCCAGGAGAAACTGGGGAGCATGTCTGGGAGAGACCTCCTGCCCCAGCTGCTCCTGCACTAGGTTGCTCCTCACCTTTGTACATTTCAGGGATAAATAGGTGATAATTTAAATAACTGCCATGTTTTCATCTTATGGCATTCCAGGAGTGCCCGTTTAGGGAGAGTCATTAGGAATTCTCAGCCAGAGAGCTCTCATGTCTGACCAAACTAACCCCTACCCTGGATTCAGTAGTTTGGAACCATGGCTGTTTAAGTGGAGTAACAGTGCTATCATCATGTAGTAGAGGTCAGATAAAATGCAGTGAAATTCTTACAGCTGATTTTTCACATCCCTGCTGACTTCAAATGGAAATGGAAGCTAAGAATTGATTATCCACCTCTGGGGGATCCTGAAGATTCATTTGAATCCTAATTCATTTAAATTCTGTTAGTAGTAATGGAGGGGGAACCCTCAACAATGGTTGAATGGGCACGTTTCTCATGCAAAGTACCATGACTGTCTTGAAGTACACATCCTCCCTCATTTTGGGGCCTAACCTTTCTCTGTCCTGAACAAGCTAGGCATCTTGGTCACCTGCCCTCGGTAGATGCAGTGACTTTATCATCTCATTTACTCCTTTCCTCTCACATTGGTCTTGTTCGTCTGGATGTTCTCTCCATTTTCTGCTGCATTCAAGGGAGGTAATTTACTGTAGCACTCAACTTCTTTTATCTCCATTTATACTTGGTTAATGTAGTAAGGGAAATCCTCAAATTCCCCATTATGCTGTTTTGAATGTAACCTACTAACCCTTAATCATAATTTTGGGAATAGTAATTCTTCTCACAATGCCCTTTCTTTCCTTTCTCCCACTCTCCACTCCCATACCCACTGAGTTTTCATTTGCGGAAAAAGAAAAGGGGGAAAAATATCATTAATCCATGTTTCTGAGATGGCCCCATCAATCTATAATTGAATCATTTTAAGACTTGATTTTACATCCTTTACAAGAGAGAATACAGCTGTCCCTAATGCGGGTGGATTTCTGAGGATTCATCTGTAGATATTCATGCTTCATTTTTATATTTTAAAATAACCCATATCTTGCATGTTGTTATCTAAATTAATTGTGAACTTTTAATGTTCCATGATATAAATTGATTAGTTATCTTTACAATACATGAGGCTTTAACAGTTGCATGGGCTCATTTTCCATTTAAAGCATCTTCTAATAGATTATGTACTTAGTGCATTGGGAAGAGATTTTACAGGCATCTACCAGAGTAACTAACCTAATTATGTACATAGAGTGAGTAGTAGACTGGACTTGGCCTCGGTCTCAGCCTTATAAAATGAAACTTAATTGCAAAGCAATGGAGGTGGTTGTGCAAGGTAGTGCACAACTGGACTAAAGAGGCAGCATTCATTTGGACTGCCTCTTCTTAAAGGGCCATGTGGATTTTAACCCCAACTTTACTTTAGGTCGGGCTAGATGATATGTTTACCACTTTATTTTTGAAGATATTCTCCCCTAAATGGTGTCTTTGTGTCTTTGCTATATCACATGATTTTTCTCACCTACTTATATTTTATTTTAGTGGGCTTAATTTTGTGGTTAATCACTGGAAAAGAAACAGGGACTTTATTTGCAAATCAGATTGCTGTCATACCTACCTTAGAGGAAATTCCATTGTGGGAGGGAAAATGAGTTAATCATAAGGGACATGCGTTCCTCTTAGTTATTTTTTTCCTTAGACACGTACAAGTTGCATCCCTGGCTTGTATCATGTTTTACTGACTCCAGTGGCTGAGTCAGCTCCACCAGCTGCTAAAAAGACATGATATGCCTACAATTGCCAACAGTTTCAGAATCACAAGGATTAGTGATGTCAATCCTCCATTATTTTGTCCTTGCATGCAAAGGAGAACAATTCCTAAAGTTCTTATCCAGGAGAATACAAATATTTTTCACAACATTCTCCCTGTATTTGAGTGTCTCAAAGTATTCAAAATAATTTTTCTGCACAGAAAATCACCTTTCTCTCTCTCTGTGCAAAAACCCACATCTCCCATACAAAAAACAAACAACGACACTGTTTTCTGAGCAGGGAATAGGTTTTATGCATATACAATGTTGGGGGTATATGTGTGCAAGAAACCCACATTTTTCTTTGTGCAGAAAAAAAATATCTCCAGAACATTCTGGGCTGTTCTAATAAATCTCACTGTTCCATTTTTCTTAGCACCCAGGCTTTCCACTTGTCAAGAAACCATTTTTCAGTTGCGAAACAAATAGAGAATATTTCCCCATCATTATTACACCTGACCTGACCTGACCTGCCTCTAGTTGTCCTTTCGACTCAATTTAATGTGTTTGTTTGTGGATTTAATTTATCCTCCACCTTTCTCTAAAGACTAGACTTCAAGCCAGCTCCAATTTAATTATCCACTTTCTTCCATATGAATCTGCCTGTGAATTGTGATCATTCTTGCTGTTGTCTCTGAGCCCTTTGCCTTCAGAGGTTATGCTGATCATCCCAAGGTGGACAGCCTTCTTTGTGTCCATATCCCTGTTGATCTGTGATCACCATTTGTAAACCCATCTGCCTTGAACTGAGTGCCAGTGGCAACTGAGGAGTGAGAACCAAGGAACTCACACAGGCTCACAGCCTCTGTGTGCTCTCCCTGTTACCTGATGGTGAGGTAGATCTCTTGGTCATTAAGCCAACCTTGTAGACCTGTACTCTCATCGTCCCTTCAGGTGACCCCTCTAAGAAGGCCCCACTTCCTCCATGAAATTAGATTATCCCTCATGCCATTTACTCAAGGTGAAGGATGAAAAGGTTGATACAATGACAAGTCATCTAAAGGGTGAGTGGCTTGGAAAGGATTTGGAAAGCTCTCAAGACCTAAATGCTGGGGAGAGCTCAAGAACACCTACAGTATACTTCCCACATAGACCAAAGTAAAGCCTATGAATCCAAAATCTGGCACTCAAGGAGTCCTACATGCCTTGTGTGCTGATTGTCTGCCTTCTCCCAAGTGTATTAAAATGGTGCACAGCTTCTTGGAGAGAATGAACATGGCTGCTTCCTTCTATTCTGTACTGTTCCACAGCCCAGAAATGGGCCAGCAAGTGCATCTGGGGTCCTCAATTATTCTTGCTTTTATTGTTAGTATGTTGTTTTCTTTCAGATTGTGACCTCCCATGAGAACTATGGAAGAGGGAGGTTTGAATCCTATAAGAATGAATGAATGATTATCATCTCTGCTTGAGTAAAATAACAGCAGAGGAGGCTATAGAAAGGAAGAAAAAAAGAGTAGCAGTTGGCACAACTAATCTGCTCTCTTCCTCAGTCATCTTTGCAATATTGAAAGACCTTGGACATAGATCTTTTACTCTTTTACTGTCCTACTGGGCAGAGCAGGGGACAAAAACATGATGTGACACAACTTTGCTAGTGCTATAGTATGGAGAATAACTTTTGAATTTCCATACATATGAGATATTTTGGACTCTACTACCAGAAGGATTTGATCACTGCTTAAAGAAGGATTGGGCAAATTTATGGGATGATAGATTTATCATTAGTCGTTAGCCACAATCGCCGTATGCAAAGAAGTATAAAAAGCAGACATGGAAGGAATATTCATAATTTGCATGCAATGCATGTGCCCTGACTGTGCATTATCCATGTTTCAGAGGCTTCATACTTTTAAAACACCAGTTCCTGGGGACAGACAATAGTAGGGCCATCCACTTCCTCCTCTTCCACCCTACCACCACCACCACCACCACCACCAACCATCATCATTTATTACCACATCCTTCTGGGGAGCTTTCCTGAAGCAATGTACATTTACATTGTTTGTTGTTTCTCCCATTTCATTTTTTCGCTTAGTTTTCATTTTCCATTCATTATTGTCCCATTTGGTTGGTTTCTTTGCTGATTATAATAATGACCCCCCCACACACACATCTGTCTCCTCTTCTTTATACTGTTGGGGTTTTCATGCAAATGTCATGAAATTTGTAGGTGTTCTACTTCTTCCTGAAGGCATTAGGTCTGCCAACATTTAGACAGATTGGGCAAGAGGTCCCTAGGGGAATGGGATGGGGAATAAAAAGTTGCATTCCCTCAAATTCCACATGGCTCAGAGTAGATGATTCTCACCATTTCTTGGCAATTTCAGAGCACTTCATGATCCATTCCACCCTACAGAATGTTCTCTGAACATAACAATTTGCATGGATTTGCTGAGTGATGCAACACAGTATCTCTTTGTCAGTTTCAGGAAAGCCTCACATGAGAAATGAGACAAATCATTTGTTTTTGATAGAAACAAATGGTGCTATGTCTGTCTCACTCTGTTCCCATTCATTTTATTTTCCATTTGCTTTAGAACTGGCATGTTTTCCTTATTCCCAGACCTCCTACCCTCTCCAACATTTCACAGATGGTTATTGGAATATGAGCATAGTCAAGAGAGTGTAGTCAAGATAGCCAAAGGTATTAATGAAGAATAGCACACAAGCTAGGAGAGGTACCACCAAATCTGCTTTTGCCTGAGTCTACAAGGAAGGGCAAGATTCCGTCCCCTCCTCTCCCCTTACTGAGTTGAATGCAAATACTTTAGTGTTTTGAATTCAGTTTGCAGCAATTTTAAGTGAGCTGAGAAGAAAAGGGAAAAGTGGGAGGAAGATAGATAAACAGGGACATTTTAATTAGCTGAAAAAAGTGGAATGATGAAGAATTAACTGGGACTGTCCCTACCAAATCGGCCCATCTGAAATATATGATTCACTAGTGCTACAGTGCTGAGGAGCCATTTGGTCTGATTCAGCAAACCTGAAACAGCACAATGGTTTTAAAGGGTTATAGCTTTGTAGGTAATAAACTCCAGACCTTTTTAGTGCTGAAAGTAACTTTTTAAAAAAGAGTAAACTGATATGAACTATGAACTGGACAAAACTGGTTCACTGGGAGGCTGATATAGAATTAATTTGTATTATTTCAGCAGAGAAGCAGAGACTGCAAAGCAGCATTGTTTCCCATAACAGCAAAGACCTAATCCTTTCCTTTTACCTAGACTATGGCAATGCAGACTTACCCTCCCTTCCTTCCTTCCTTCCTTCCTTCCTTCCTTCCTTCCTTCCTTCCTTCCTTCCTTCCTCTCTTGTAAACTGTTGCAGAAGTAACATTCATTCAGCCTAATATTGGAAATGGGGAAAATGAACAAAGTCAAACTTGACAGTTTTGTCCATGGCCCTTTTCTCACGGGCTTTCTGTTGCGCGACAGCCCCGTGAGCCTCGTGGGAGTGGGAGCGTCGCTCTGCACGACGCACTCCCACTTCCGCCACTCTCACGGGGCTTCAGCGGCGCGATCGCGGGTTTTTTGATTTTCGCCTCGAAGCAAAAATCACCCGCGCTCGCGCAACGCTCCTAGCGCCCGCGCACACTTACCTCCTGTGCGGAGTGTCGGGGAGGCGGCCGGGTCGCTCTTCCTTCCCTTCACCCCTGCTGAAGGAAGGGGCGGGGTGGGGCGCTAGCGCGACGGACGCGACAGCCTCCTGCTTCATGAGGGGGGCAGACGCACGAGCCTCCTGCTTCGCGGGGGGGCGGATGTGCGAGCCACTTCCTCCTCCTCCGGGAGGCTGCCACTTCCCCGCTCGTTCCTTCGCCTGCGGAAGGAAGGAGGGGAAGCGGCAGCCTCCCGGAGAAGGCTTCTCGTGCGAGCTGCCCTCCCCCGCTCACTCGAGAAGCCTCAATGCGAAAAGGGCCCATGTCTACATCCTTACACTACCAGACAGAGTTGACATTCTCCCTTGGGAAAGCATTCTTTGCACTAGTTGCTCTGTTCATGTCTGTGTTAAGTGCTGCTAGCTAGAAGACTGGCATGAGTCGGCAAGGAGAAATAGTTGAGAATTCCAGAACAGGGTGGACCAAAAATGTGTGGCACAGTTTAGAGGTATTGGCAGTGTCTGAAATAAGGAGTAGAATTTTAAAAGAAAAAGAAAAAAAAGTGAAAAAGAGAGAGAGAAAAGTTTGTTTCTAATCTTAGCATTCAAAAACAATGCACAGATGGGTTTAATTAAGGAGGCAGACATTTTCCCAGGTCTTTTGTGATGTGTTACTGGTAAGGTAAGGAACTTTTGGCATTCAGTGACACAACCCCAGAAAGTAAAACTGTTGCTTCTGTGAGCTGAAGATACATAGATGCTTCTTTTATTACTCTCCCCCAATTCTGTGAGGTTGCCTACTGAGTTCCTGATAGATTATCCTGTTTGCAAAGACGGGAGAATGAATCAAATGCCTGCCCTGGGGCATTCTATTTTGCTGCAGTCAGTGCCTTAAAGGTACAATATACACTTAGCAAATGTGTGGCCTTCAACATTTTTGACAGATGAAAACAGGGACACTTGAATGTATCTGCAACACCCATATGCTTGCAGAGCTCCCAGCTGCCTGCTATACGATGGATTCATTTTGTCTGCAATAACCTGTTCTGCACTGATTTAACAGCAAAGAGGGTGTGTTTGTTGATCTGAATACAGATACAGCAGTGGAAAATGTTGCTTGCCTTATCATTTTACTATTTACAGTTTTCAGATTATTAGTACCTTTGCTACGTTAGCCAAAATGCCATCTCTTTCATTCAAGAAAAAGCTATCAGTAGGCTTGGAGGAACGGGTAGTTTGCAGGTGTACAAAGAGAATGTAGTGGTGGTGGTGGGGATTAGATACGTAAGAAGGGAGACACCAAAAGGACTGAGAATGCTGAAGATTGACAGAAACCTGACTCATATTTGCGAGAATCAAAGGTATGGAAAACCTGTGCGTGAGAGAGGAAAATAGTGTGGGAATATTAAGATCCTGAACAGCAGTAGCACGGCATTCTAGGACATTGTATGTTTCTAGTCATTCTCAAACGAACATCACTACTTCCATTTTTTTTAAAGAAACAAACAAATAAACACACCATTTCATGTTTCTTTTGTCTCAGATATAAGCCTTCCATGGAATTTTGAGAGAAGAGGAGGCTTTGATAAAACTGTAGTGGAACTCTTGCATGGAAATGAATTATTTTTTGCACATTCCTGCAGTCTTCAAATGCAAATGAGAAGCTGAGAATTGGTATGCAATCTCGAGGGGCTCTGGAGGATCCATTTTGAACCCTAGCTCATCAAAGCCTTTGTCGCTTCTTTCCATGTTTAATGGCTCCTCCATCGTGTAGATTTTCATGAGCACTGGGGACAACCTGCAGTAAACCTCCATGTGTGTCTTGGCTTAACAGAGAGAAACCCTTTTGGGGATCTGATTGTCATATCTTTGTCATTTAACTAATTTCCAGTACAATTATTTCTAAGTTGCCCCTTCCACTTCAGTTCTCTGCCCTGATAGTAAACGATGCCTTTGAAGACACCATTCTGCCAAATATTCATTCATAATGGGAGAAAATTTGTAACTTCTCTTCTTCTTCTTCTTCTTCTTCTTCTTCTTCTTCTTCTTCTTCTTCTTCTTCTTCTTCTTTATGTGGGAGGTACCGCTGGTACCAAAAGGCTGTGTTTTTGTCTTTTTGTTTTCAAAAAAGCCCTACTGCCACAGTTGCATTGTTCCTTTCTATACCTTTTTGTGCCTCTTCGGCTGAGACGGAAGACCTCTCGCTCTGCCACACTACACAGTTATTCCACTTTAATTGCCAAGGTTCCATCCTATGGAATCTTTGGGTTTCTAGTCTGGTGACACACTAGAATTCTCTGGCTGAGAATTCTAAAATCCCAAAACTGCCAATCCCAGGATTCAAGAGGAACCGTAACAGTTAACGTGGAATAATCATATTAGAATTCTGCAAACCAGCCCAGAAAAATGAAAGCCCAAGGGTTTCTTTAAAAAAAAAAATCTTGGTGTGTGGGCTAGACAACTAAAAAGAATTCACATTTTTCTCATCTTCAATGAGAAAATTGAAAAAAAAAATCAGCTGATGCATGACATTTCACACTAAGCAAGAATAAAAAAACAGTCTTTATTCTACTTTTTTTTTGTTCCTCTTGTGCAACACATTGCATTTTGTGCAAAATACAAAGTTTATTGATTTTTTTTAAAGGGCCAAAATGTACAAACAAACAAAAATCCAGCAATGCACAATGCTTATTGTAATCTTGCCCAACAGTGACTTTTCTCATTGTTGTGTACAAGAATGAATGAAGGAAATATTTGCACCCTTAATGAAAACTAAGTAAGGAAAGATTATTCAAAATTGACAAAAAATAGTTTAAAAAATGTTTCTTGTGTGTCTGGAAACCCTGCTGAGGGAAATCCTGGACTGACGAGGATCTTCATAATTTGGGACTCATTCTGTGCAAAATGTACAATTTTCATGCATGAAACAGCATTTTATGCACAAAAAATGTTTCTTGTGCAGAAAATGCTCTAGCTGGGTACTCATTCTGTGGAAAAAAAGATATATATGTTTTTTTGCACAGAAAACCCCATCTTCTGTGCAGGGAGCAGCATTTTCTGTGCAGAAAATAACATTTCTATTCAGAAATATAATTTCCTTCACAGAAAATACTGTTTCCAGCACAGAAACTTGTTGTTTTCTTCACTATATTAGTATGACTTTTGCGCACTGTAAGCTCTCAATTGTGAATACTTCTTTCAAGAACAAAATTTGCAAAGAATTTCATCCCTAGGGTGATCCAAGTGTTTGGGCAATTAAGTGATGCAGTGAAACTGATGAACACTGACATTCATGCACAAACCAAACATCAGAATTTAAATTTTTCCCCTTGGCTTTCCTTTTATCAAGATAGAATTTGGATCGCTTATATTGCATGTTTAAGCAGTATGTGAAAATCCATGCTGCAGACAAACACAGATGTTGAAAATCTTCCCTGTGATTCTTCAGCTTGTGCTTCCCAGTGTCTGTATGAGATGACAGATGACTGCTGAACAGCTGAAGGTCTTTGAAATATTCTGCTAGCAGCCAAGCCTTGTCTTTCTCCCTGTCTTTTCTATCTCATACAAATAATTGTGTACTGCTATTCCTTTGTGTTCCAATTCTACTGACTTTTATTGGGGACAGGGAGGTGAATATGGTTGTTCCACCAATGCAGAGCAGAGATGGTGAGGGCTCAGCCTCGAGAGAAGCTGCATTATGCATTATTGTTCCCCAAATTTTGTCCTATTTTTGACAGAAAAGCAGGGTCCAAATCAAATATTTCCACAATACTGCTCAACAAAAGTCCACATATTCTTCTGGCTTCTGTTTAAAAATTAAAAAAAAAAAACCAGCTTGCTTCTTTTGCATGTCTTTGTAACAGGGATGAAGAAATTTTGGTCAACTGGGAAGTGCCAGCCAACATAGGCAGTGAGAAAGCACTGAGGGTCTAAATCATATGGAGGAATGAAGATTCCTTACCACTACTTTATAGAGATGTAAAGAATATTCAAAAATAGTCACAAAAAGGTCAAAAAGCATGTTTTCTGAGTGTTGCGAAACCTCAACGAGAATAATCTCAAACTGATGAGAAACGTCACAGTGTATTGCACAAAATTCACATATGCTTGCCTTTTTTGCAGAAAGCAGCATTTTATGCACAGAAAATGTTTTTTCCTCCTCAGAAAATGCTGTGGTGGGGAATTTATTTTGCACAAAATTTACACATTTTTTTTTTTGCATAGAAAACAACATGTTATGTACAGCAAAGAGGATTTTCTACACAAGAAATAATGATTCTTCATGGAAATGCACTACTTTCTCATAGAAAATGCTGTTTTCTGCACAAACGAATCATGTGTGAATTTTTCACTGAATGCATCCTGAACTGTGAATAGGCTTCACAAAGAAGACATTCTTGCAGTGGGAAGAAAATTGTAGCTTCTTTTGGGAAGAAACATGGGTCATTTCCACACAACATTGTTATAATGCTATTATTCCACTCTCCACATCCTGTGGAATTCTGGGCTTTGTAGTTTACTGAGGTCAAAGAGCTCTCTGACCAAGAATTTTAAATGTCCCTCCCTAAACTGCAAACCCCAGGATTCCATAGAAGGTTGAAAGTGGAATAATAGCACTGTAACAGTTTAGTGCAGAAATGGCTTTTGGAAAGAGTTAAATCTCTATTACTTTGGAATGTTTCATTAAAAAAAAAATCAGTATTTCTCCACTGGTTTCCATACCACGCTTGGAAATGGATACATATTCTTACTGCTGGTGTGCAAGGAGAAGCTGTGTTTATTCCTGCATGGCAGGGGGTTGGACTGGATGGAACAAAAACATGGAGTCTTCTGCTTCAGAGACTAAAAACTGAACAGATGGATTCAAATTACAGAAAAAGAGATTCTACCTAAACATTTAGCAAGATCTTCTTGATAGCAAGAGTTGCTTGGAAGTAGAACAGGAAAATGGCAGATTCTCTTTTTTTGGAGGTTTATAAACAGAGATAGGATGGCCATCTTCCAGCAGTGCTTTAGCTGTGTATTCCACTATTCCTGCCTGGCAGCAGATTGGACTAGATGGTCCTTGTGACCCTTTCTAGTCTAAGGATTCTAGCTTTGTGTCATTCTGTGACCAAGGAGCTTTCTAGCTAGACATGTATTTCCAGCTGCTGAATATATTAAACACCAGAATCAGGCTGGTGCATTATGCTGTTGCGGACACTATTTCCATGGCCACATAGGTACACCAAGGAAAGGCAGACAATAGCTTCCAGCTATGAGCACCTTATTTTTTAAAACACCTTTATCTCCTTCATGGCTGTGTACTTCTTGCCTTCCCTTGCCACTACTTTTGTGGGTAAAGTTATGCCAGCTTGGCGCACCACTAGGATTCTAACCCCTGGACTACTTTTGACAGGCTAGAAATTCCACCCAAAATCAAAGAAGTTACAAAATCATCAACATTATTGGATTTTTAGGCCTGACATTTTGGAAGCAACACAGCAAAACTTTTCCATGCTTCTGGCTCTTTGTGTCATTCTCTTGTCACTGCTAGCTCTCAGTGAGTGACACCATCTTTTGGGTGATGGCTTCATCTGGAGGGATGCTGTGCCAACAGAGACATGATGTAAGGGAACAGCTTTCTCTGTCTCCATGGCATACAATGCCTCAAGGTACTCAGCTGGCCCCTAATTAGTTAAGAGCCAAATCAAATAGGAATGTTAATATTAAATAACTTGAACAATGTACTAGCATTAACTCCCAGACCTCTGGGTGTTTTTATTTTAATTACATTTTCTTCTTCTTCTTCTTTTTAATTATTGTCATGAGCTTTAAATGAGGCAAGTTGTGTAGGGGTAATAGATGGTACATCTGACTTAATTCTGGCTAGACTTGTTCATTAAAACTGTGCTAAGTTTACGGGCTGAAATCTTTTCTAATTTTAAGTTTGTAAGCAGACAGACTATGCGTCATTTTATACGCTTCTCTCATCTCCTTATTATCCAAGATAGCTCTAAGTTTGGGGGGAAAATATGGAACTCTTTTTCAAGTTCTTGGTCTTTAGGAGGAGCATGCCAAAAGATTCTTGGGTTCTTTAGGAAAGAGTGTGCCAGAAGTTGGAAAAGTTTTGCTGTCTGGAAAGCCAAGCCCAGACAAGAGAATATGCTAGAGACCATTATGCTCAGCAGAATTGCATGGAGTGGAGGCCTTTATGATATAACAGAATAGCTTTCTGCTCTCTGGAAGCAGCTTCATGGGACAAATTGTTCCTGTACCACACCCTGCTCTGCTCTGTTCACCTGGTGCTCTTTTTGCTTCTCTTCTCTCTCTTCAGTCTCTCTCCCAACCCCTTCCCTTCTGCCTCCTGCCTACCACTGGCTTCTGTAAAAGGAAGCAGGAACTGGCTACTAATGTCCTGTTCAATAGCTCCATTCAGAGTTCCTTGGACACACTGGATCTGATTTGTATATTGAGCTTTTTTCTTTGCTGCACTTTGGCATGACTGTCCCTGTTGAGCAAGCTCCCTCCACTTCTCTGAGTGGTGGGACGTTTGAGGAGCTGTGCTATTCTCATGAGGTTTTCTTTTACTGAGAAAGAGAGCAGGAGACCCCTGCTTTTTTTGTAGGCTTCAGTTTTATTTACACAAATATACAAGCAGAGTATAAATGGAGGCAAACAGCAGGTCACTCTTCCATGACAGCAGATCTTGTAGCTCACCTCAGAATACAGAAATATGTGTGTGTGTGAGGGGGGGAGTATATTTTTCTGTGTGTGTGTGTGTGAGAGAGAGAGAGAGAGACTCAGTCAATCCTGTACCTCCGTTCAGTTGCTTTTCATAGAATCATAGAAATGTAGAGTTGGAAGAGACCACAGGGGCCATCCAGTCCAACCCCCTGCCATGCAGGAACACCCTCAAAGCACTCCCGACAGATGGCCATCAAGCCTCTGCTTAAAAACCTCCAAGGAAGGAGACTCCACTACACTCCGAGGCAGCAGATTCCACTGCCGGACAGCCCTGACTGTCAGGAAGTTCTTCCTGAGGTTCAGGTGGAATTTCCTTTCCTGCAGCTTGAATCCATTGCTCCTTGTCCTGGTCTCTGGAGCAGCAGAAAACAAGCCCTCTCCCTCCTCGACATGGCATCCCTTCAAATATTTAAACATGGCTATCATGTCCCCTCTTAGCCTTCTCTTCTGCAGACTAAACATACCCAGCTCTCTAAGTCTGTCCTCATAGGGCTTCATGGCTTCCAGGCCTCTCACCATTTTGGTCGCCCTCCTCTGGACTTGCTCCAGCTTGTCAATATCCTTCTTGAATTGGGGTGTCTCACAGTTCTGAAATCTGTTTCTCCATCATTCAAGCTGCAAGCAGTTCTTTCTTCTAACGTGCACTCACACAAATGCACTCACATACATCTTACATCAGTCCTGTCCCCTTTTACAGTAGTGAGGGATTAGACTTCACGTTCTCCAGACTCTGATTATAGAAAGGTTATAGAATCGTAACCATCCTTAACTATCATTATCAAGACATCCGCCAAAGATTTTAGGCCATATAAGTTAGCAAGTCAGCCGATGGGTTGAATAGGCAACCAGCAGCTATCACTCACTGTGAACCACCATCTGGTCTGTTTGTCCAATCACTTTGCTGTTCCTGACTGGACTTTCTCTTGAACTTTTGAAATGCTACAGTTGCTTCCTGAGATCTCACTGCACTAATGCATTGATTCCTTCAGCCTAGAAATAAATGTGGTTCTCTGGAACATCTTTCATCCACTTCCATTTGGCCACACATCACATCCATCCAGGAACGCCAGCTTCAGTCCTGCTCAGTTCCTTCTGGGAAGACCAAGAGTGGATAAAACAAGGAAATTAAAAGCAACAGGTCATAGTGTCCTGGCCATAGTAAACAGACTGTGGGGAAGAAGAACCAAAGGAATATTATCTTGGTCTGCATTATTTTCATTTAAATGGATGTACCATGACTTGTGTTTCTGTTTTCCTGTTTGGAAGGATTTTTCAGCTTGTGTGGACAGTTTGGGTAATGCTTAGTTTTGTTGAATGTCCCCTCTGTGTTTTTCTTACTTTATACTTTAACATAACTTTCCTTAAGGAATCACACACATTGCTCCAGGCACCATAACCTTCTCTTGATGTGTCCATGCTGCTTTACAGTGGTGCATACATGAAAGACAGTCTTCAGCTATCCAAAATGATCATGTGGAAGTTACTGCCCACCCATTAGCATCCAGCAAATCCCAGTTCACAGGAGGCAGCCCACAGTATTTCTTTCTCCTACTTTTCCTTTCTTTATCGTACTTCCTTTTGCAATGATGCCCATCCTGGTGGGAAATATATTGTCTCTTTTTCTCTCCCCTTTGGACTTCCTTCACTCTAATGTTTTCCCTCTCATAGATGATCAGAGGTATAATCTCTGGAAATTCTTAGATCTCTGATTGTCTTTGTAAATCTTTCAACAGAGCAGTCACCTTACATTACAACAACCATCTCCTTGAATGTTTCCATATATTTATTACAATTTTACAGGACACTGCCTACACCCCATCAATTCGTACATAAACATGCACACATGAACTCTCTTTCTCTGAATTGTATAGGATTTTAAATCTGCAGGTGTCTTAATTGCTTGTCAGTAAACCAACATTCCTCTAGATGCACCTGAAATTAAGCCATCCTTCCATTTTGCCTAAAGGCATTTTAAAAATGTACGAACATTTATCTTATCCAGCACATGCAAACAAGCTGTGTCAATTTCCCCTTTCCCCCCAGCATGCTAGTTAAGACAGCAATGTGGGCAATTGCTAATAACATCCATGATTCAAAATTTCTGATGCAAACTTTGGCTGGTTAACATAGTTGTCAATTTTGAAATACCAGATGCAGGAATTGTGGCGTTGCTACCTACTACTGGAAATGAAGCCAGGGGTATCATTCATAGTCGCTTGTCCTGGTGTTCTTTCAGAATTTTCAAATTTTGTCTGAAATTGAAACTTGAGGTGAACTTGGAAGGCTCTCCTCAGGGCACATTAAGAATGTTGAGTAGGTAAGTGGAGAGTCTGACAAACTAAAAGAAATTTCATGGCAGTATCACACAACCCTAAGCTACTGCTAGGTATCTCCTGAAATAGAATTCAACGTCCCTGAAGTGGAATTCAATGATGGGCAGTTGAAAAATTGTAATCATATTGATGAAATACCTTACTCGGGGCATGTGCAAGGGAACCAAGCCACCTCTGGGCTGCAACCCAATTTTAAATAGACTGTCTGGAATCCTGCATCAATTACTTAATTAGGTATACTTAACTAAGTAAATTTTCCTGGCCTGACTGCCTCAAACCTGATGGAAACTACTGTGCTCCATTCATTGGCAGAATGAGTCTGCTTCTCCCCATATAACTATGTTGGGAGTGGTTATGACTGTGGCAGTACTGTCAAAATTGTGACTTAGTTGTGATTGTGAAAACTAAACATTTACCTAGGTTTGCTCACCCATAATTATTTTGCATTCACAATTGCCACTTAGGCATGGTTTGACACTGTTGTCATGCCTTCTCCCTCAACCTACTTTACCAGGCATCAGTTGATGGTGATTGGAGCACAGTTGAGTGACGTTTCCACCAGATTTGAGGGGGTTGGGGCAGGAAAAGTTACTTAGTCAAGTATAGCTAAGTAGCTGATAACAGGATTCCATCTGATATAATTAAGGACAAGCTTTAGATGTTTTGTTTGGGCAAAACAACTGAGAAATTCTGACGTCCAAACGGATTTGTAAAACAGTTTCATGATGATCTCACATCATATATTTCCAACCCTACCCTATTTATGCCTATTTGTTTTTGAATGAAAAGTTTGTGGGTAGAGCTCGAAGGTTTCTGTTTCTTTTTCTTTTAAAGACAAATCCCAGATACCTTCAGCCAACAATACTAGCTGGAGCCTTAACTTGGTTTCAGTGTTGACTTTTAAGAAAGAACATTTTGTTTTAATTTTGGCTGTTCATTGACTTTTTGTATGCTTTTAATTGTAATATTTTGAGTCTCTGTCTTGGGGAAAAGGTAGGATAGAAATAAAGATGATGATGGTGGTGGTGGTGGTAGTGATGGCGATGTTAAAAAACAACTCTTCAGTGTGGGCTGGGAAATCCTGAGATTTATCCAATAGAAGAAGGCAAAACCAGCAGATCTGATTCCAAGATCTGGCCTGAGATATGTGGTCAGTCTGACTTGCAAAAATAATATGCACAAGATGGTTTCCTCCTGATGATTCTGTTTTTCACCAAATGGCCAACTCATTGAACATTCCCCTCAGGCTATTGCTAACTATGTAAACAAGAGCTCACTTTCATGAGTTTGTCTCACACTTTTCTTTTCTTTTTTTTTAAACTCCAGGTCACAGTTCTTTATCAAATGTTGCCTTCTCTGTACGTGTTCAGCTCACTGTCCTAGTAGATGCAGTCCTTTTTAATTGACATGATCCTCTGTACTGACAGATGCTGCACAGTCTACTTGGGGAATATGCATTTTCCTTTTCCTTTTTGTAGTTAGCTTGTAATTGGCTTTAAACTCCAAACAGTCCATCGCTAATGATATTCAGTCCATTTTAATTAAACGGCCATTGTCAAGTACTTCCTTTATAGTTTTCGTATTTTTTGTATGCACTCTCCCTTGTAATACCCATTTTTTGCAAGCTTGAAGGTAATAATTAAAGTAATTCTCTGCTGATTTTGTCCTCTTCTGTTTGGCAAACTTTGATCCATTATTTTTATTTAAATGGCACAGAAATCAACACGGGTGCTTTTGTTCCAAAACATTTCTTTTTCTTTTAGCTGGATGCAAAGCCTCTTTCTATTGAAATTTCTTGTTCTACAATCCCTCACTCAGTCAGGTCAATGCACTGTGTGAGCGTGCTACAGACAAAACTGTGAAAAGCTCATTATGAAACCAGCTGCATTTCTGATAGAATGGCTGATTTGATTTGGAAGGAGATAGAGGCTGCCAAGATGTCAGTGTGGTATAGTGGTTAGAGTGCCAAACTAGGATTGCAGAGATCAGGTTGGAATCCTACTTTTCCAGGAAGCTCCCTTGAGTGACCTTGGCTCAGTCACTTCCCCTCTTGATCTGCCCTAACTTGTGAAGATAAATTATGAGGATGGAAGGGGATTTTCCCCTGAATTCCATTCTTTTCTGTTCAGGAGTAAAAGCCAGGGGATGTACCTGAGTGTTCACTTGTGTTCACACATGAAGTGTTCACACATGAACACTAACTCATCATTCAAAAACTGGTGCAATGGATCTAGTTCAGTTGGGACTATCAAGAAGATTTAAGCCCCAGATGAAGTTCTGAGATCCTTGGGGTAAAAGTAGAATGACCAATAAATAAATGTATTGATTTTCTTTCTGGAAAATTCAAGAGGACCTGGACCAATTTCTGGGTCCCTTCAACACTACCCGGTTATAGCACCATCATTCCAATTTAACTGTCCTGGTTCATTGCTATGGAACTCTAGGATTTATAGTTTAGGAAGGGAAGTTTAGAATCCTCAGCCACAGAGCTCTAGTGACTCAGCAGACTATAAAACCCAGAATTCCATAGAATTCAGCCATGCCAATTAAAGAGGGAGCGCTGGTGGCGCAGTGGTTAAATGCCAGTACTGCAACCACAAGGTTGTGAGTTCGATCCTGCTGGGCTCCAAGGTTGACTCAGCCTTCTATCCTTCCGCAGGTCGGTAAAATGAGTACCCAGCTTGTTGGGGGCATGTATAGAAATGTATCGAAATACATGCTATTTGTAAGTTGTTTGCTGCCTTGATCCATATGGAGAGGCGGGATACAAATAAATAATAATAATAATAATAATAATAATAATAATAATAATATATAATGATGATGATGATGATGATGATGAGTGGAATCATGGTGCTATAATTGTGTGGTGTGAAAAGCTTCATGGTGGGATGGCTGAACCCTCCAGTGTTTAATAGCTAGATCCACACCAAGCTCTCTAGTAGGAGAAAATTTCAAAGCAGACTAGTTTAGTCTTCTTCTTCTTCTTCTTCTCTTCCTCTTTCTTCCTCCCCTCCCTCTTCCTCCTCCTCTTCTTTTTTTAAGATGACCAATGAAGAATAAAATTAATGTGGGAGTATTTTCACAGTGGGTTTACATTTAGACAATCCAAATGTTTCCACATGACAGCTTCTGCTAATTATTGCTTCTAATTACTTCCCCATCCCTCTCACATTTGCCCTCTTCCTGATCCACTCGATTGGTCTTCTGACCATTCAGCTCAGCTTTTCTTCTCCTTCTTTGCTGAGCTGGAACGTGTTTTCAAAGAGGTTCCTTGTGTTGGAAGTACTTTAAATTGTGTGATTGAGTCCAGACATATAAAGTGTTTTGACTTTCTTGTCTTTTGACATCAAATTGTTTGAAAGCTGTTCACTGCAGCAGAAGTAACTTTCTGAGGTTAAAACTGAGGTACAACTTAGCAAAGGGCTGAAGATTTCCAAGAGAATATGGCTTGTGTCTTATGGTTTTAGTGGGACAGTTTGTGTAAGCACATTTAAAGACTCTCCCTACGTTGCCTGGAATATCATTAACTACAAAACCGAAGGAGAGATGAGGGAATGTGGGATTGCATATCATATCTATACTGATTCAACAATCTGATTAAGCCCTGCATTTACTTCTCAGCAATTTACCTCCAGTTGCCTTGTTTGTATGTTTTAAAATGTTATCTCTGTTGTGCAGCTTGGCTTGTTTGTTTGAGCCATATGCAGAATCTAGTTTGTCTGCTCTTAGCATTGTTTGTTGAACTTGCTGTTTGAAATCAATAATCCAGCTAGCTTTCTTGTGTTCCTTCAAAAGCTCTCTCCCACAGTTTAATATATCCCCAAATCTGACTCCCTGCGTTGTCTCAGATAAGTCCCAGGTGGCCCCTTGGGCTCCTGAGAAGTAAATCCAAGCAGCATGTCTTGCTCCTTTGCCTCACTGAAAGAAGTGGCTACAGAGCGTGAATAGCAAAGGCTATTCAGAAAGTGCAGCCAAGAACTCTTTGTGGAAGCAGAGCTAACTGCAGGACAGGCCTTGTCAGCGTTCATATGACATCTCCTCTTCGCTGAGACAACACCACAACCTCCACCAGTTCACAGATCAAAACTAGGACACACATGGTCAGACAACATCACAGAATGGTCCAAAAGACATGAGTCTGTTATAGCGCGATGATTCCATTTTCAACCTCCTATGGAATCCTGGGGTTTGCAGTTTTGGGAGGGGCTGGATGGTTGGAGGTTGAAAGTGGAATCATCGCGCTATAACAGGCTCGTGTGGAAATGTCCAAAACTTATTAAGAGGGAAGAATGCATAAGCTGGAAGAGGTTGCTGCAGTTTGCTCTTGCTTGAGCTTATTGGGAAGGGCAAGATTCTTAGTCTTCCCCTCCTGTTCCCCTGTGTGTGCTGAGCGTAAACTATTTTTGCACTTTGAACTCAGTTTGCAGCAGTTGAAATAAGCTGAGGTCAAAAGGGGAAAATGGGAGAAGGAGAGAGAAACAGGACATTTTAAAAACAGTTGAAAAAGTGGATTGACAGGATTAATTGAGAGTGTTCCTGCCAAATTGGAACACTTCAAGGGTATGTAAGACCTTGCCACTTCCTGTACCAGAAGTGGGACTCATATGGCCCTCTGAATGATGCTAGACTGCAAGGCTCAGCAAACCATTCATCTTATCTAAATGTGTCGAATGCTTGGATATGCAATTCAGCAGCATCTGGAGGTCTGCATGGTTCCCACCTTGTCTTTCAATAAGGGGATTGCTCACAGAACAAGAAGAATTCTCAGGAAGTTTTCTGTGGTCCTTATGTGACCTGTCTGAATTTGTATGTGCATTACCAAGTCAAGCTACCTTCTCCTGAATATACCTGGGTGGATCTGGTATGGCTCTAACAACTGAGGTTTTATTTGATATGACCTTACTGGAAGGTTACTTTATCTGGTCTGTTCTTACCCAAGTAAGGCTGCAGTTGTGCATGGTGTAGCATAGTGTAGAAGTTCCACCGGCAGAACTACACCACATGGAGCCATTTACTACGTCTCTGGGCCAATCAGAGAGCTACTGGATCTCCCCAGCCTTGACCATTTGGCCTGGTGAAGAGTGGAGAGGGTGTAGAAATGTCTGGTTCTGTTCCGGAAGCCAGACATGAAGCAGTTGCATCATCTGCCAAGGTCTGATGGGGTCCTCCAGAAGTTGCAACAGAGGATGCAATCTTTTCACATCTGACATTAGGTTAAGCACATCATGTTATTTGTCTTTAGAAGCAATGGTAATTTAGACACAGCCTTTATTGGAGGGGGAAAAGGTTTTACTTTTAATTGGAGTACACCATGTGTGATCCTTGACCCTTTCAGGCTACACAGTTACAGCACATCCCATGGAACGCTGGGGTTAGCAGTTTAAAGTACGGTACTGAAAGTTCTCAGCCAGCTATTGCTAGTGCTTCTACAGATCCTGGGATTCTGTAGCATAGAGTCATGGAAATTAAAGTAGAATAGTAATGCTACAGCTGTGTAGTCTGAAAGGGCACCCTGACTAAACAATTCTTTCCCTGCTTCATGGGTGATAAAGATAATCCAGCATGTCTGAATCAAATCTGCTTTAGATTTGTCCATGATGGTTCATTGCATTCTCCCCCATATTGATGAACAAGCATATAGATATCATTGCCTTGGCACAGGGGTTTGAACTAGATTATGTCAGTAAAACATCATATCCAGCAAAGAAAGCCTGAAGCTTTTTAATTAAGTAATTCTTATCCTGATGATACAGAAGGTATACATTTTTTTAGGAGGGGGGATTACCCATCTCTTCTTCCTCCTCACCGTTCCCCAGCACTTTCCTCTGCCTAACACCACGTAATTCAGCAATTTTGGTAGTCAGTGATTTAATGTTTACAAGATGGGGAGTGACAGATTTTATTCCCTGTAAGCGCCAGTGTTTGTCAGTTCTTGTCTTTCCATGTCTGGGAGAGAGAGCAATTCCAATGACGCACTGAAGTAGCACAGAATCCATCATCAAAATCTCACCAACTCCATCTCCAGCAGCTTTCATCAGTGCATGGGAGGAGGGTGGTTTCTTGTCTCCCTTTGGTATCAATTTCTCCTTGTTGTTAGAACCTTGTGGGCAACTTCCTTTGTAGCTCTTTCTCACTGTGCTGGCAGGGAAAGAGAAGGACTCAATATGGAAAGGTATTCCTGGTTTGTCATGAACTAAAGGTGTTGCATGCTGTCATAACTGAAACTTTCATTAGTACTTGTGTGTTGATATCCACTTCTCTTGGAGAATGCCTACCTTTACTGCCTTTGTTATTCCTTCTGTACATTTTAACACTCCAGAAAAATCTGTATCAAATAAAATTAAGTCTTTGTTTGTTCTTTATAGAGAGACAGTGTGGTATAGTGGTTAGGGTGTTGAACTAGGATTCCTGGAGACCAGGATTGGAATCCCTGCTAAGGCATGGAAACCCACTGGTGACCTTGAGCAAGCCACAGTCTCTCAGCCTCAGAGGAATACAATTGCTGACACCCCACCCTGAACAAATCTTGCCAAGAAAACCCCATGCTACAGTCATCTTATGGTTGCGAAAAGTCAGGAATGACTTGAAAACACACAATAACATTTGTTATATGAAAATAGTTTGGCAGTTTTCTACCAAATTTGGAGGGTACAGTTGGGATGGTCTGACAATAAATATAGGCTATGTGGCATACACAAAATGCACTTTGTGTGGATGCATTCCAATTTTATTTTTTCATTGATACGAAGCAATTGTTTCATGGCAGTTTGGGAGAGATGTGCTGTTTCACAAGGGCAATAGAAACTGATATGCAATCTGAGGAATGTTTAAGTGCTCTGTAGAGCAGCTGAAACTGAGGAATCATAAATGATGGTTCATAAGTCTTCTGAACTAAACTGGGTGCTGCAATAAACTAAGTCAAGGGAGAAGTAAGATCTGCAAAACGGCAAATAGGAAAAAAACAAACCCTGTTAGATATTTCTGCATATCTCATAGACTGCCTTTGACTATTTGGATCATGAGGGCTTGTTCCAGGTTAAAGAAACCCTCAGTCAGGGACACCCACTAAGGTTGTCAGGATGGCTTATCTTGAAGTACAATAAAAATGGTGGAACCATTTGTTGTTATTTTTCCCCCATTGTTAGAAGCAGCAGAACTATACTGTGAGCAGTAGCCTGCTGCGGTTGACTTTTTTTCTTCTTCTACTGTGTCCAAGGCATTGTACCAGTCTTTAGTCATTCAGGGGAAAAAAAGATATAAAGTTGCTTGTATTTTTTTTAATGGTTCTTCCACCCTGGTGACCCTCATTGGAGACATTTTGGGAAAAGAAAATAGCAGATATGTTAAGGGGAGGTGCAAGGGTCATCAGTGCAGTGAGTCCTATTGAGCTTCCACCAAAAGCTGCAACATTCTGATGTCAGCCTGGACTATGATCGTTCAATTCAGCTGAAAGTACTGCATTTGACCTCAGGATCCATAGCTAGAAATGATTCAGTTCACTGCATTTTGTTTAAATAAATCTCTAACCTCCCAATGTTCTGTCCATTTCCTTCTGTTCTGTTGACTGATCTAACTCTGTCTATAGAAACATCATTGGAAAATGTGCTCCATAATAGGTCTCTCTAACCTAAAGGGCAGGCAGCTTCCACCACCTATAAAAGAGTTCTTCCACCAACCCAAAGGCCACTATGTGCCTGTGTTCTGTCCCATTCTTCTTTTCCCTTCTCCTTGCCAAACACCTGGAGCTCTGTGGAGTTTGCAGGACTAATCTTTGGATGTTGTAGGGAAGGACGGGCTGTGGCACATGGACCTCATGTGGTCTTTGGGACTTCTAAGTACACTGCCTATCTTTTGAAATTTCAGGCAGATCTTCAGGTGATTTTTTTCCCCAAATCACCTAAAATGTGCACATAACACAGAAGCAAGGAACCCTGGTGGTGCAGTGGTTAAATGCCGGTACTGCAGCCACAAGGTTGTGAGTTCGATCCTGCCAGGCTCCAGTTTGACTCAGCCTTCCATCCTTCCACAGGTCAGTAAAATAAGTACCCAGCTTGTTGGGGGCAGTTAGCTAACACATTGTAAACTGCTTAGAGAGTACTTAGCTGATAGGTGGTATAGAAATACACATGCTATTGCTATTGCTAAGCAATTCCCCCTCACCTTACAAAGCCCTCCAAACCTTCCTGAAACACAAAGGAAAATTTAAAAATTGCCTGAAAATTGGCCAAAATAGCAGCCAGGAGTGGTGTCATGTCATTTTGGGTATGCCAAAATGTGCCATTGTGGCTCCCTTGGGCAGGGTGCAGAACCCCCAACCCCTGCACAGTTGCCCCCTTCCATTGTATAGAATACCAGAGCCTCATATCTTTTTGAACCTAAATGGCTTATATATGTATAAGCACCCATATTAATCTCCTTGACAGATGTAGCAATGAACTGAATTGACTGGAAAATAAAAATGCTTCATGTCTGCAGTGAAATTGCCTTGTTGTTTCTCTTTATGTTATCAGTATGTGGCAATGAATAATATGTCATAACTAGTGATTTTGAATACACTGCAGCAGATAACCTGACACACTTCATTCTCCCTCCCTTCCTTACCACCGCCTGTGTATATTTATTCTTTTTTAAAAAAATAATTTCTTGTTGAAGGTATGCACCAGGTAATTGCTATGAAAAAATGGATTACAATCTGTGAAAAATGGGTCACTTGACGGAGGTATTTCCTATTTCCAGACTTGATTGGGCTCTTTTTTTAAAAAAATGCATGTAATATTTCCTTGTCCTTTTATTGGATACTACACTTATTAAATACCTGTTTCTCAGCATCTTTGATCAGATAACTACATTTTTTCCTAGACAAAATTGTTGCTACATGTATACATTATTATGAGGGTAGCATGTGGCACAGCACTGATTGGCCTGTACCACTGATTACAGTTATGGATGGACAGCAAGGAGGCTGAGTACAATCCAGTAACTCCTTTAGTCTTGAAAGTACATAGAAAAGTAACTCTTCTGGACTATATATCCCACAATCCTTGAGCCAGCATGATCAGTGGCCATGTAGAATGGAGGGTTCTGGAAGCTGTTATAAAAAAATATAACTTTCCTAAGTCCTGGACAGTAACGTAGAGGAGTCTAATGGGCAAAAGAAAAATTAGAAAGGGGAAAATATCATATACCAATGAGCTCCATCAGCAAGGAGGGTTAAAGATGTCATTTTCTAGAGCAGCGGAGGACAGATTTGTACAAAACTTCCTAATCACCTGGCTCTTACTTTGGTCCTGATCAAAAACTTGGATTGGGGTGATGGTGACAGTGGCCTTTGATGTACGTGGCAATTTAAAGAACAGAATACACACCACCAATGAAATAAAGACAGATTCCCAGCCTTTGAAACTTGCAGATCTAAATGTCCAACATGGGAAGACAGGGGAGGGATGGGGAAAGTAGGGCAAGACAAGCGGAGAACATGAGTAAATGCACTTACGTGGCATGCTTCCAGATTTACAGCTCCCCCGATAAAAAGTCATTGTGCAACCCTTCCTTCCTTCCTTCCTTCCTTCCTTCCTTCCTTCCTTCCTTCCTTCCTTCCTTCCTTCCTTCCTTCTTGAATGTATGTTTTCTTTTCTGGCAAGATGGAGGAATAAGAAAATGTGGAAGGGTTATATGGGCAGGACTATGGCCATTTTCACACGGGGTTTTTAAAACGGGGCAGAGCATCCCTCAGGGAGGACGTCTGCACCTGGGAGTGGACTGGGTTGGACCTACTTAACATAGATCCGCACCCCAGCTCACTCCAGAATGTCCCCAAGTGGTCATCCAGTGTACTTTTGAAACATCGCTAAAAGCAGGTCTTTCAAAAGCACAGAGCGCACCACTGCATGCCTGCTCCCTTATGCAGATTTGCAGGCTTGCATTGGTGCGAGCCTGCAATCTGCTGGGGGCGGGCTTTAGACTGGCGAGCTTCAGTGGTTGGTTGAGACCCTTGACCAACCAGAAGCCACCTTTTTCATCCCCGGAGGAGTGCGGAGCAGCAGCCAAGTGCTGCTCCGGAGCAGCGTGGACCAGACCGGGGAGCCCAAAAGTCCAGTGAGTAGCATCACGGGGCAATTCCCTCACCCTGTGCAGAAATGGCCTATATCATTTGTATCCTGTCAAATTCCATAGGTGAGTTAGTTGATTTTTCAATAGAAACCTGATCGGAAAGCATCCCTGGACTTCATTTCTTCTCGTGGTGAGGATGGACAGGGGAAGCAAAAGGCATTGAGGAATTCTTATTGTAATGTTCTAGAAGGACATATGCCAGGCTTCTCATCATGACACACTTTTTTTAGCCTTATTCAATGGTTTGCATTGTCTCCTAGCCAGAAAGCATGACTCGCCTGCCTGCAGACACTAATGGATTTTGCCATTCAGTGCCTTGACAATATAAACAGTCCTTAAGTGCCAGCTGCTAGAGAGAACAGCAGGCATCACAAATCTAGGGGTTCCATTAAAGGTAGTTCAAGAGAATTGCATCAATGGCTTTTGCTTGTTAAGACTACTTTTTTCTCCATTAATTCACTCAGCTCCTCAAAAACAAGGGCAGCGATGAGTGTCATGTCCACACTGGGCTTTTCCGAGCTCTCCAAGATGCAGCATGGGAATGTCCTGCTATTTCCACCAGATGCGCTGGGCTGAGGCTGCCAGCTGGTTGCATTAGAGGGAGTACAGGCTGAGGTGCCAAGCTGGATTTGGCAGGTTTAGCTCAATGTGTGCTCACATAGGCATGAATACCACACTGGGTGCTCCAAAAATGGCCCCGAACAGCAATGATGGCAATAGAGAATTGATCACCACTATTGTTTAGCTTCATTCAAACTACCCCCTTGGTGTTAAACCATCTTCAAAGGCACTATATCCTAATTAACTTTAAATGTCTCACTCATAAAGCTGTCAGTGTCTAGCTCTAATGTCTGTAGTTTTAATGATGCATTTGATTAGAAGGTAATTTTATTCACTCAGCAGCAGCCGGGCCTATTTGGAGAAGGATCAGAATGGGTTGTTGACTCTAAAAAAAAAAAAAGAAAAGAAAAGAAAAAGAAAGAAAGAAAATCATTGCTGGCATTTGCAGATTTGGTTGTCATTAAGAATATCCACAAGATCACTTAACTTAGATTTGTTAACGCTTTTAAGATTAAAATTAACCTTTTGTTCATATACATAGGATGCAGGGGGTGATGTTTAAATTATATGCCAAGATAACTGGTATTCCATGTGATGGAACAGGAAGCAGGGACAATCCAATTGCCTTTACAGGTTTCACTGGTCATTTCTCACACATGCCCGAAAGCTTGCATGCCGTCTTTTCAAGCTCCCTACACTGTCTATAGATACTGGGGGCAGAATGCAGTGGAAATCTGGGAATGAATTACTAGAAAAGCTGTAGCAAGGGCTGAAATCTTTACAATCTATTTAGCATTGCACCAGATTCTTAGGGAGCTGGCCTTCATCCAACACCAAATGGATCTGGAGGATTTGACCTCAAATCCATATACTGTCCTACTACAGAATATACACCACTTTTGGGACAGGCTTGTTATGTCCATGTTTGCTGTTGCTTTCTGTGGCACTTCCATAAACCTTCAGCAGGCTATTTCTTGATATGAATATTTTCCCTTACCTTTCCTCCATAGGGACTGAGATACAGCAGCGATGATTGCTAGATGAGTTATTTTCTTATCCCCAGTGGCAGCTGTTACCAGATGTTTACATGTTTTCAAATGTCAAATGTAGGTCTTCAAATCATTCCATCCCGCTCCTTTTTCTTAAGAAATGTGTCATTTCCTAAATAATGTTTTTATGGACAGGGTGGAAGGATGCAATTTCTGTCTTGATGTTTAACCTCTTCCCTACTGCATATATCTGTGAACAGCAGTGGCCATTTTTACTGACAAATCATTTAAGATTTTCCAGGTACATTATGCCTGCTTTCCCTTTGGCCACCTGCATGCTCTTTTAGCAACATAACATGAAGATGTAGGAAGAAAATTGGTTGCTGAATATGTGAGCAGTATAAGGTTCTGTTATCCTTCAAGGACTTGCTGATCATATCTGTTCAGTTATGGGGTTGTTGACTCAGTCAATTCCTAGGCCATTTCTGCCTGAGACTGTTATAGTGCCATTATTCCACTTTCAACATCCTATGGAATCCTGGGGTTTGCAGTTTAGGGAGGGGCTGGCTGGCCCCTCCCTAAACTGAGAACTCCAGGATTCTATAAGATGTTGAAAGTGGAATAATGGTGCTATAACAGTCTTGTGCGGAAATGCCCCTAGTGTTCTATAGTCTACCTGTGGGCTGTGTTAGAAGGATGCTGTGTTTGAAAAATGCTAGAGGTTCCAGTATTTGTTACTGTAGTTCTCAGGATTTTTTTAAAAAAATACTCAAAGGTTGTTTCTGTTATCCTGGACTTTTTGTTTGTTTTTGGCAGTTCCAAGCACCAGCTGCAACATTTGATTCCCACCCCAAAGTGGGTTTCTTTGTAATTGCAAGACATATCGGAAGAAAATGTCTCCTCTGCTCTTTTCTCTCCCCCCCTTTTTTTTTTAAAAAAATAGAGTTCTAGTGTATCAGTGCATAAACGTATCAGTGAAATTTCACTTTTTTATGTTCGTCTAACTACAAGAAAATATCCACACAGCTGCACTTTCTCCTTCAGTCCATAGAAATTGTTGAAACTCAGGCCATTTCCGCATGAGGTGAGGGAATCGCTCTGTGCCGTTACTCACTGGATCTTCTGGCTCCTCGGTCCGGTCCAGGGTTAATCGGAGCAGCGCTTGGTCTAGATCCGCACTGCTCCGGCTTCCAAAATGACAGCTTCCAGTTGGTTGTGGGTCCCGACCAACCGCTAAAGCTCACCACGACTAAAGCCCGCCCCTGCAGATTGCAGACTCGCATTGATGTGCGCCTACGAATCTGCAAAAGGGAGCAGGCATGCAGTGGTGCGCTCCGGCACTTTGAAAGACCTGATTTTTCCGGTCTTTCAAAAACATGCTGGAGGACCACATGGGGTCATTTCAGAGCGGACTGAGGTGCAGATCTCCAGTAAGTAGTCCGAACCCAGTCTACTCCAAGGTGCAGACGTCCTCCGTGGAGGACGCACTGCACCGTTTTAATTACCCCGTGCGAAAATGGTCTCAGGTGTCTACATATCTCTGGATTGCTGCTTAGAACTGCTGCTGTCATATTCCATTCTATATGCTGTAATGTATGGTTTCAGTACCCCTTGAGTCATCACATTGTGAGTCTCTTTGAACACTGCAGATTGTTGATTATAAGTGGGGAATCAGGTATAATGACATGGACAAGTGAACTACCCATTGTGGGGCGAAGATAAGGGGAGAACGGTACACAGGGTAGTCTATTTGCTATAGCAGTCTCATATCTGCTGGAAATATGCATTTTGAACCTTTAGATCAACGGTGGTCAGTATCCCACTTGAGCAGCCCTGAAATTCCCCACCAGTCCCCTAAACCACAATTTAAAAAAAAAATCCAGCACAATTTTGGGGCAATTAATAATGTTGGAGCATGCAGAAAGCCCCACCCCCAATGTAAAATACCACATAAAAATATTCCCACAGGCATCCCAGTGTCCCATACTACATCCAAACACCTTGTTCTCTTCAGTTCCTCTCAAAATGGCAACAGGACCCCTCCTGCCACCATTTTGAGAAGGACTGCAATGGAAAGCTGAGGTATTTTGGCTTGCTGTGTGTGTGTGCATGCACACATGTGGTACAACTGTAGGGGGTTTGGGGAAGACTGGCCTCTAACCCACATGCAGTTGCCCACCCCACTTTAGATACTAGAGGAGAGGAGCAGAAAGAAGTCACCTTAATGGAGGACACCTCTCTGCTGCTTGGGTGGCTGATTAGCATATTAAATACTTGAGCTCAGAAACCATTGTTTAAGCATCAAGTCACAAATCTCAGAAATCCAAAGGCTGAAAAGAATTCCTTTAGTGCCTTAAAATAGAGGCAGCTGAGTACATCACCTTGAGTTGCTTTGCATTGTGTCATACTCCATGGTATTCTTTTGCACTCCATGCTGACAGCCTGACACATCAAGTCAGACAGCCTCTTATTATTAAATCTGTTTGCAAATGCACTGAGATTGCCCTTCCCATCTGCCCTTAGTTATGAGTGGTGGCAGACTGTGGCTGTGAATCACAGCCCCCATATAAATAGGTTCTCTAATGTCCTTCCTTGTTCCTTTTCCTTAACTATGATTGTCATTCGCAAGGGACTTCGTGAAGAAACACACCAGTTAAAGGCTCTGCTTGCCTGCCTGTTTACTTGTTTGCTAGAAGATACATATCAAAACCAATATCTTGAAATTTTTATAGGACATTGCAACAATCCAGTGTCTTTTAAAAAAAATAAAACAAAACATGAAAGAAAGGAATTCTGCTCTGCAGAAGGGAAACTACACAATGTTTTGCTTGCTCTGAAAAGTATTGGATTGGAGCAAGTCTGGATCAGGCCCTTTCTCCCTGGTAATTATGATAATGATAGTGATAGTGATGGTCTGCCAGGACTTGGAGGGCTTTCATAGAAACTAAGGACATTAGTAGGTACCAGTTAGTTTGGCTATATATCTACTGCAATATCAGAAGAAGTATGCCTCTGTATATTAGCAACTGAGAAATGCAAGAAGGAATCTGTAGTTGCCCTGCTGGTAGGCTTCCCATAGGCAAGTGGTTGGTCACTGTGTGAACAGAAGATTAAACCTAATAGGCCGTGGTTGTTCAGGATCTGAACAGAAGACTGGATCTTGGTCTGATCCAATATACCTATTCTTAGGGTCAGCTCTGGTTAGACTGTCAATGAATACCAGGTGTTGCCAGCTATATTTCAGAAGAAGGAAGTCACAAAACCACCTCTGAGTATTCTGTACCTAAGAAAACACTATGAAATGCATTGGGTCGCCATAAGCCAACTGGCAACTTGAAGGCATATACAAACACATAACAAAGACTTCATGCTGTTTCCCACAACAGACAGCCAGATGCTCAGGAGAAGCCCACAAACAGGAAATGAACACAAAGAGCCATTGCACATTTTTTTCTTAGAAACTGCAGTTTGCAGAAAGATTCCTCCACCAATGAAGCTGCTTCAGATTTTCAACTGTGTTGCATCTGCATAGCTCAGACTCACTAGTTGTGTTAGAATATAAACCCTACTGTCTCCAGTCTAGATAGCTGTCCTTTTGTATCAACATGTTAGAGTTTGTGTGTGTGTAGTTTGTTTATATGTGTGTAATTGCTTTAGGTATGATAGACTTTCCACAAATACATTATGCTGAAAGCAATTCAAAAGTAAAGTTATGACTATCTGGATACAACAACAGCATATATTGCTACTCACAATAGCCTCAGCCTAATAATAAATATATATATAAAATGTTACAACCTAACAATGATCTTTCCATACGTCATTTTAAATTCATTTAATAGCATGTTCCCCACCACCACCAAATAAACAGAAATCTATTAATATATCAATTAATAACAACTAAGTAGGGCTAACAGTTCCACAGCTCATTTAGATGGAGTAATTTTGAGTGATTTGTGTCATTCTCTAACATTTAATTTTGCTACCTCTCCCGTTTTGCTGCTTCTCCTTCCTAATACTGCTACATTTTGCCTCCTGACTTAAAACAAGCAAACAAAATCTGAATGAATTGTGGTTCATAAAGCCATCTCATGTAGATGCATCTGCTTGTGACCTGTGTGGGATATTGAGCAGTGGGTGTCTATAATCCCAAGGCTCCTCTTGATGTTTCCTTCCATTCTCAATTGTACTTCTAGTTCAGAATCTTCACATTCCTCTTCTCCCTACAAAGCTCCTGCTTTTATTTTTCTAAACCTGTTGCAATGTTACTGTTAAGACAAGATGCTGATATTTTCCTGCTAGGCAGTGCAGTAATCTTTTGGCTTCTCCCCCCACTCCTGCTCATAGAAGTATCATGAAGTTCCTCACCACCATCATGCCTCTTTGTTTAAACTTCTCTGTATTTTTTCTGAATCACCAGGACATCTCTGGTGGCTTCACTCTTCTTGACTAGTTTTGTTTCCAACTTTATTTATGACCTGCAGCTTTCATATTATCCTTCAAAGTCTTCTGTTTTATCTTTCCTTTTCTTTTTTTCAAAACCACCACTAGAACAGCTTCTTTTTGTCTACTAATGTACTTGTAATTTTTTTTTTAATCGCCATCATATTTCATGCCATGATTCCCAGTAACAGAACTTAATTTCTGGGATAGTCCTGATTAAATTAGACTTACCTCAACCATGTGAACCAAGGAAGTTGCTTCTCATAGTACACATCTTGCTTTGTACTTACTTGACCATAAACTTCTTCTGCTCATTGAGGTTGCAGTTTTTTTAATTTTCCCCACAGTTCATCCAGCTCTTGTCTATGGAAAATTAACATGGCATCATTCACAGATATTAAATCAGTTGCATCTGGAATGTTTCAATGGACAGTATTCTACAAGTTGGCTTTGAAAAATGGCACGTCTAGCATTCTGGTAAGACATTGGGACTAAAAAACCAACAACTTTTATGATCTGAGTAACTTAATTATGGCTATTTTTATGATACTAGTGACTTAATTACTGCTCATTTGTTGTTCTACCATTTTTTAAACCCTCCATAGAACAACAGCCCTTTGTCTAATGTATCTACTCAATTTAAACTGAATATGGACAACTCCCTTCACCTCACATCTATGCCCTCTCTTGTTTCAAATCTTTAGCATTAAGACACATAGGCATGTTCCACGTAACTTAGTTAAATGTTGTGAAATCACTCCACTTGTCAAAGTTATTCTGATTGACCACCTGTATTCTTCTCCTGAGGCCAGGATAATTTGTTAAATTGATATTTATGGTTGCACAATTATACTTTCCCAGTACCTTTATTAGGAGGAAATAGGCTGCCAATTTTACTTTCTTGGCAGATTCCTCTACTGCATCTTTGCTCTGTTTGTTCATAGGGAAAGGTTCAGCCTGTCATTTTTTTTTTCCATAGGATGACCTGTTGGGATCATTGCATAGTATACCTTTTGATTTTTTACCTCTATGCCAGTTGACATGGACCACTGAGTGAATCAATCAATGTGCTTTTTGAGTATGCAAAACACTAGAAATACATGATTTCAAATATTCTTACAACTTCAAAAGGGCAGATGGAGAGATCTTTAGTTTCACTTTCTCTCATATTGTTTTCTATCTCTTCCAAATGTTAAGAAATGTGAAAAAAAGGTTGGCTGTTGTCCAGTGAGCAGACAGATCAAAGTATCCTATGAAATATGATGAGTAGAATCTGGTAGAAAATAGAAACACATGAAGCAGAGGACCTGTAAACCCTCCAAATTTCTTAATTTGGTGTGGACAGGTGATTAATCCTCTGTAATCCTGCTTTTTCAACCAAAATAGCCATCATGACGATCTTCCAAGTGAAAATGCATCTTTGTTGAGGAATGCTCCCTGGGTCACATAAATCAGAGTTCATTATGGGGTGGGTTTCATTTTTATTTTTATGATTCTATTTACATTTTATGAAACCATCTGGTCCTTCTACATTTTTAAAAAATTGTTTATGTGGGAGTTGGCAGCAACCAGGACAGAGCAAGTATGGTTGCCTGTGAGAAGGCACCAGTTTTTTTGACAGTGGGAGAAAGCACATTGGTTTGAAATGTAACACACATAGGTCTCTAGACAAGATGCTGTAGCATTCAGGTTGGGAGGAAGCCCATGGAGCAAAATCTCATTAACGTACTGGTTGGCTACTCCCAATCTCAGTTTCATGCATTTCCCCCTGCAGGCCATTTGTATTGGTTTATCAGTAAGGCTCAAGTCCAGCAATTTTCCTCTGGCACCTTCACCTTTGGGATTGTCCAAAGTCCAGGGAGAGTCCAGTAAGCCATTATAGAGTCAGCAGTGACAGTTTGAAAAATGGCTAAACAAGAGAATAAATGCCTTTCATGGAAGGGAATGTAATGAATTGCTCCAGGACATGATTGTCTGCAGCCAATCCCGTATGCAGCCGTATCCCAAAGAGTCATAGACGTTGGGTGGTCTGCATTAGCCAGTGTGTTTTCTCTGCTTTATTCTCTTCCTCCTTTCCCACCATCACCACTGTTTTCCACCTCCTGACATAGCTATTTTCCAGCTGCTTCAAAGCCCAGATGAATTTGCTTCCATTAATGTAGGAGCAGGGGGTGTTACATTCACAATTGGGTACGGTAACTCTGCTGGTTGTTTGGATGGAGGCTGTAGCGTTACATTCCAGCCAGCAGAACTGACTAACTCATGGCAGCTGCAAGAGTATCAAAAGCTGGACCTTTCCCATTTTAATTTCAGCTTCTTTGAAGTGTAAGGCAAAAGGAGAGGGCTGAGAAAAGATTTTTGTAAAGGGATTGCCTGCTTGATTTTCCTGACACTCTCCCACTCTAAGGTTACTGGCATGGAAAACCGGAGCTGTTTGTTGACAATATTATCTCTGATTTGATAACATGAACATTTTTTTTTCTTTGCAAAGAGTAGACTAGCTCTGGCTTTCTAGCACAGATTCTTAATACTGGACTCTGTGTTGTTTTGTTTGGCTTTGCAAGATAGGCATCATAAATCTCAGTGACTTGATGTGACAAAGGTTACCATACAACTCTTGGGCTTCTGGGTTTTCCAGTATAGCAGGAAGAAATCTCCTTTCTCTTTCTCCCTCTCCCTTCCACACTTACCCCGTGCATTTTGTTCTGTTTTCTTGGGAACCTCAGGTGTCTTGATAATCAGCCAACAGAAACATCTTTTCTGCAGCAGACAAAACTAGTTCCTCATAACCAGTCCTAACAATTCCCCACTGAATTGAAGAATACAAAACTGAACGTTTATTGATTCTTCAGGATAATAACAGTCCTGCCTCCCTCTATGAAATATCCCCACTGCACTGTATGTACCCTTCTGTCTCCTTAGTATTCTCATAGTCCATGATACAAATATAGTCGTGTTTTCTGTCAGCCTAAATGTATTTCTTTCTCTGTCTCATGAAGAGATGTTAATGAATATCTGCATGGTGCTTTGAGATCTGAGAGAAAGCCATTGCGGCTGTATTACAGGATATGGGAGTCTTGCTTGAATTTTTCCAAGGCTCGGTGACTTCCGTGATAACCTCAATAAACTGTGAACGTGCTGCGGAAGTCCTGTGAAATTGTACCAGCAGAGTCGGGAGGGCTACCAAACAATTAAACTGGGCTTCTTGCAGATGTATATTTGGAACCACACGGCAACAAATAGAGAACAACTAGATAATTTCTAAGTAAAGTACAAAGCTTGTAAAAAAATTTTTTAAAAAAGTAATGTCACAGATAGCATTCTGAACCCCAAACATAATTAGTTGCTGTTATATATTTGTTTAGAACTCAACCTGTTGCTTTCTCATGATCAAAGTTTGCTTTCCCATTATCAAGAAGGAACTAAAATAGTGTTTGCAACTACTTTTAGTTACTCTTAGTGGGGGAAACTGGAATGTTAGAAGGCCCTCCCTTGTGATATAAAGCACACCTAAGTAATGAAACCATACAAAATGTGAGACTATAAGGATATACACAACAAAATCCAAAATCCACAGAACAGTGATAGCTTTATTGGGTACCCAATAAAGGTAACACCGCTTTGTGGATTTGGGGTTTTGTTGTATTTTGCTGCATGGTCTACATGGCTGACCCAAATACATTTCCTAAAACAGCTGCAGTAATACAATAAAAGGAGTAAATTTATCCCTCATTGTACTGCACTTATTACGGAACTAAGTTATGCTAAGGGGCATAATAATAATAATAATAATAATAATAATATACTTTAGTTATTAAAAGAAAAAAAATACTTAGAAATAACTCATTATTTATAACTAGTTACTTCCAGGACCTGACTAACAGTGATATCCAAAGGATGATATTATTATTATTATTATTATTATTATTATTATTATTATTATTATTATTATTATTCATTTGTATCCCGCCTCTCCGAACAACTTACAAATAGCATGTATTTCGAAACATTTCTGTACATGCCCCCAACAAGCTGGGTACTCATTTTACCGGCCTGCGAAAGGATGGAAGGCTGATTCAACCTTGGAGCTGGGCAGGATCGAACTCACAACCTTGTGGCTTGCAGTAGAATTATATTATTTATTTTATTGTTTTGCCCACAAATTTCCTTATGAATGGATACTTTGGAAGCACAGTTCAAGCACTGAGATAGATGGCTAGGAAGGATTTCAGGAGAGAGCAGCCAGTGTTGGCACTACTTTTTGCATGACCTTTTGCAGACTGTAGAGATAGCCCACAACGTCCTTGCAACACTTTGTATTCTACATATCCATGGGACATATATTCTCTATATATACACAAAATGGAGGGTCACCCACCCCCCAGCAAGAAAAAAACTTCTAAATCAGATTCCATAACATGGCCCTTGAGGAAAGGTCAGATTGTCAACTGCTGATGTACACCTGAGAGTTTCCCTGTTATTTTCACTGCCACTCCACCATAACATTACTAAGATAGCCATCAGCTCTTGTGGTCTGTTGCTGAAGTGGGTGCAAGTCAGTGGCTCTATTTTGTAACAGCACTAGAGCAACAAAATGGCTGAATCTTGTGCTGGCTTCATTCCTAAGAATCAGTCTTATGCTGCCTCTCCTGTCCATAGGGTAGCATGACTCGTATGAAAAATAAAAGGGAACTCCTTTAGGCCAAAGCCAGCAGGAGGTCTGTAGAGTACATCTCAGCTGGAGTTCCCTTTCTGCATATCATAGATGAGACCTGATTAATGAATTGCTTGAAATAACAGACTGAAATAACAAACCTGAAATCCTGCCCAAATATTTCCAGAGGCAGATCTGTATTTGAATACCAATCAGCAATAGTACAGCACTTAGAAGCTTTGCCAGCCAAGGGTCCATCAGATGCATGATCATATCCCAGTAGTAGTTTCTTTAATATACGAGCTTGTATGCATTTGGGGATTTTTTACTAGAAAAAAAAGCCAATGAAAGGCATCACTTAAAAAAGGACAAGATACAAATTTGCATAAAATGTGCATAGGCCCATTTACTGGTACATGTGCAAATAGTCTCACAATAGTGGGGAAGGCTACTTGCTCCAACGGCTTCAGGGGAAGGGGGGTCACCATTGATTGGTGCCTCCAAGGTCCCGGATTTCCCTTCTCATGGTTCCTTGAGCTGGACAACCATAAAAGGTAACTTCAGAGGACAGCTGCTTGCAAAAGAAAACACATAGCTAGTGGTAGCTGGCAGCTTCAATGTCAGTGTGGCTATGAATTCTGTCTTTCAATTCAAAGTTCAAAATGGTAGCCAAGTTGCTGAATCTCAAAAGAGATTCAGTACCATGGATATCTCCTTTGAGATCTGAACAAAATCTAGAGCTAATACATAACCCCACAAATAAGGAAGCCAGCAGCTGCCACTTCACATAGCCACCCAGTGTTTAACTCACAACGTGTATCACCAAGTAGTTAGGACTTAAGGTGGCCTGGAGCCATAGCATTGAAAAGGATCACATAAAAGCAAGGATTAAGGCTGTGATGTGCCATGTGTGCCTTAAAGACTGAATGTAGCCCATTGTTGTTGTGTACCTTCTAGTGGTTTCACACATATGGTAACCCTAAGGCAACCCTATCATGCACTTTTCTGAGGCTGAGAATGTGTGATATGCCCAAGGTCATTCAGTGGGTTCCCATGGCCGAGCAGGGAATCGGGCTCTGGTCTCCAAGGTCATAGTCCAATGCTCAGACCACTACACCACACTAGGTCTTTTCTGTAGCCTACCACACATTTTAAATTCCCACAGTATATCCCTGATTCTTAAGGAAATAACATTTCCCCCTGATCTTCATCCATTCATTGCAGGGAACTTTCATAGGAACCTAATAATGTATTTAATGTTTTTTTACTTTCCTAAAACAAGACCTTGGAAGAGTACCTAATCAATGATACTGGGCAGGGTAAGTGAGATGGCCCCATAATAACTATTCTGAACTCTTTGCAAGAAAGGGTGGAATGCAAAAAATAAATAAGGCATAGATCTTTCTGTCCTGGGACATAGGATGAGGGATAAAACAGATGGTGAGAACATTTGCTTTATTTCACGTCTTTCAAGCAACCACTGAGAACTTAATAGATGTGACATATCTTTAGTAACTTTTCACAAACAATCTGATCAACAACATCTGAAATCACTGGGAGCTATAACACATATTGCAAACTGTTTTTGAAGGCTCACATTTGCAAACACCAGGCTATTGGAAAGAGAGTGAAGTCATCACAGTATGATTTGAATGACGGCAAATTCTCCCTGATGGGCTGTCATTTTGCAGATCTTGTTTGATTAATAGGTTGGCTTATTAATCCCAATATTTCTTCCTGACTCTTTGATTTACTGCCTTCCCTCCATATACATTCTGTTCTTTAAAGGGTTAGCAAAGGGTTATTAAAAATTATTTTGCTCTAACAAACTGCTGATGTAAACATTCCAGATAAATTATGCTGAATAATGGATGGAAATGACTACATAATTTATTGTGCCATAGGCTAAATCAAAGATGCATGCATTTCCTTTAGATCAGTTGCTGATCTTTATCCATACTAAGTCAAAACGCAGGGAATAATTGATATCCACTGGACTGAATGGACAGCTGAGGAATCAGAAGAGAGATATTTGTGCCGTAAGTACAGGATTCCAACCCAGCCAACATCTATAATGAAGTGTGAATGGGGAAGAAAGACATGCATGCACAAAACTAGACAGAGTCTTCTAATTCTAAGTATGGGTACAAGCAGGCATGGCTGATAACTACATTCATCAGGATAAACAGGGTTTGTCCAATTCTGTTGGCAAATGGGTTCCTCCAAAGTTAATGGTGTTCCTGATGCTGGGAATGGACCTCAAGGATGAGTTCCTCTTAGGAGTTTTGCATAGTGATGTCAGTAAAATCTGTAATAATTACCAGTTTCAGAATAGAAAATTGCATAGCCAAAGCTTGTGAATACACTACACATTAAATACCATTTTCTCCAAAAGTTCTTTTCTGGTTTGGACTGTAAAATGAGATCTTGTCTTTCTCCCTCTCATCTCAGATTTTGTATAAGATCAGATAAACCTGGAGGCTGCACCTTTTCTCCATTCCTCCTGTCCAAGGTTTAGAAATATAAGTGGACTTGCCTACTGAACCATTAAACCTCCTCTAGAGGTGTTTGCTTAGCTTTGCTTAAGCTGGGACTAGTGCCAGAGATATGACAGAAACATGAAAACTGAAGTCATTCTAATATAATGTAACCAACATTACAAATCAGTTTACTTGTTAGGGGCAGAGGACAAACATTTGTTCTCTTGAAAAGACTCAACTTGTGATCCATTCATTCATTATTAGCCTTGCCCATCTCAACTTTGCTGGTATCCCCATTCCTTTATCTAAGGTGTCTGGGGACAAAGTGGTCAGAAGTACAACCTGTGCTTCCTTCTAAGTGAAGCAAGGGAGGCCAGCATACCTCAAAAGGCACACTGCAGTTCCTACTCATCATCTCAGTCTCCTGCTGGCTGATTTTCTACTGCACTGTCAAGCAGAGAAACGAGGATGCTCCTGCTTAGGTTGTAGGATTGCTAGGTCAGCAGCATCTCAATCCACAGGATTTCAGTCCCAAAACCTGAAACCAGAGGGGTGGGTCCTTCTCATGTCACAGAGGAGGGGCAGACAAAGCTTGGCAGGTGGGCCAAAAATGCTGTTTAGGTCAGCTGATAGTGAAAGTAAACCTGAGAGCAATCCAGATAAGCTGGCTCAGAACTGGGATAAAATGCTGTCACCCAGGAAATAGGAGAGTGCAGAGCTGGCAGGAGAGGGATATGTTTATTGGTAGCTGAGCAGGCAGCAAAATATACCCCACAATTGCAGGACTTGCTGCCATTTCTGCCAGAGCATCCATTCTATGTAGCCTTTTCTACAATGCCTATGATACCTAGGGAGTTTTTTGATGGCCTGTTGTGTTGCTGGGCTATGAAAGATACACTACTAGCCTTCAGAGATGTTTTTGTTTATCCTTCTCCTGGCTCACCCTGCTCCTGCTAGGGTTTGTACATCAAGATGGCTCACACATAGAGATGCTGGTAGTTCACTCCTTTCCTTGTTCTCAGTGGCACAGTCAGTCCCAGTGCAAATGCCTGTTCCCTCTATCACTTCCATCTCCTCCCCTTAGTCATGGCTTTTTAGTGCACTGTCTTTGCATCAATGCAGCACACGTAGAAACACCTTTGTGCCCATACAGAAGGCCCTGGAAAGAATGGGGAATGGTTGAAGTCTGAGCTTTGGAATCAGACTATCTTCTCCTCTGGTCTGCTGTGCCTGGAATTTAATCTCCCCAGCTGGACAACCAAAGAAACAGAGCAATTCCCTAAGACTTTATTTGGCATCCCTGACCCCTAGGAATCATAGTTGTCGAGCACTGAGTGTTGTTTCAAATTGGCCACTGGTTATCTGCTCCTGCATTGAGCTGTCCCTAGCCCTTTGATGGTAGCCTTTTCATCATGCTGGTTACCCTGCAGATTCCATAACTCAGGCTTCCTTCTCATTTCATGTGTAAAATCTTTCAAGGTGGGTGGGAGATCCCCCCAGGCTCTAAATAGAAACTTCTCTTTCATGCTGCAGTTTTTGTCTGTGTGACTGTCCCCCTCCCCCAGACTGCCAGAGAGCCTCAGTACATTGGAAAGTAAAATTCAAGGGCTGCAAAGGCCCAACTGGGGTGCTATTGGAAATGCAGGATGCTTGCATTGCACCGATGAAATTCAGCCTGTGCCTGCTGGGGGAGAGATAACAGGGTTTTAATTAGAATTCCTGAAGCATTGCCCTCCCTCCTGCTGAGAGAAGGTGGGACAGTTGGGCAGGGGGATTTAGTTCTTGCTCCTCTGCTGGATGTCTTCTGGACTTCAATCACTGCTTTCATCTGGGGAGTCCAATGTGCCTTGCAAACATTTATTAACCCACCTTGCATCCCTTTGCAATGTACTGTGGGGCTTATATGACTGTATTTTAATTCAAGGGTGTAGAAATAAAGACACCCTGAGACACAGTTGTTTTTTTAATCCTATGGCAATGTCTCTGATTAGCTTCCCTTTCACCATTCAGTTTCTTTGTTTGTTTTATCTGCTCGCATGTTAACTGCTGGCCACATGGGGTTGGTTTGATTAGGAAAGGAGACCCAACACAGAACCTGAAAGGGAGTTGCCTTCCCCAGAAACTCCAGGAGGAATTAGAAGGCACTGCTGGTGATCCAACGAGCCAGAATTATTGAAGAAATGCATTTCTGTCCCACACTCTGACAGACCAGAATTGGAACAGAATGGGGACCCTGAGCTCAGCAGTCATGCATGCTAATACAGAAGATGCCAGGTAATTTTACAATGCACATGTGCTAGAGTAATTTCCCATCCAAATAACATTCCTGACCAGGTGTCTACATTATCTTCCCAGGTTGACTGCCAGAACTAATCTTGCACAGACTCCTTTCTGCCTCCTTGCTATTAGAACCCCTTTAATCCTTACGTGTAAGTGAGGAAGAGGCATGCAGAGTGTAATTCTAGTTGTATCAGCTAGTTTTTCTGGAGGGAAGTCCCTGAAACCAAGGTGCAAGATTCTAAAGAAATGCAAGCGTTCTTGCTAAGCCCAAAGAAATCTTCCAGCTAGACAGAGAACAAGAAGGAAAAAGCGTGATCAGGCATGAAAAGACCATTAAAAAAAGAGCATCTTTTTCAGATACTTTGGCCATTTCCACACTACAGTGTTAAAGTGCTGCTATTCCACTTTCAACGCCCTGTGGAATTCTGGGGTTTGTAGTTTATTGAGACCAAAGAGCTCTTTGGCTGAGAATTTGAAATGCCTTTCCCTAAACTACAAACCCCAGAATTCCATAGGAAGTTGATAGTGGAATAGTAGCACTTTAACACTGTAGTGCGGAAACGGTGCTAGTCGACTGTAGAATCCCCATAACACTCAACTAAGCTCATCAACAGCCAACAAATGCTAGCTTAATTTGAAAAGGGCGTAGGCTGTTTGGTAATTTTTGCAATGACCGTGATGGCTAGAAGATGTAACTGTAATCCAAAACAGAGAGGGCAAGTAAAGTAGTAGATCATCCTTTCATTTCTTAATCCTATTGTTAATCATAACTAAACAGGGCATATTGAATCAATGGCATCTGTGCTAAAGGTTAACTCACCATTCCAGAATGGGTTGAACAGATCTATTCCAGTTAGGACTACCAAATGGATTCAGATCTTAGTTCCCTTGCCAAGTGCCCGTTTAAATCTTTTGTGTCACAGTTTGCCCTGGAATGTATTGCTGGATGGGCACATTACAAAAGAAGTAAAGCTGTGGCCCTCGGCCTAAAGATAACTCCAAGTTGATGTTGTTGCCCCAAAGGCTGTTATGGGACATGTCAATATTAACAGGTTGTTTCAAGAACAGATTGTACCTTTTGTGTACCCCTTGCTTTGCAACCTTGGGAGGATGATCAGTTGCATCTTTGTGTCAAGACTTTGTAATAAAAAAGGAAGCAAGATGGAAGCAAGGGGTAGAGACACAGACAGGGAAAAAAACATTGGTTTTTCTCCATCTGAGTTTATTATCCCATCCATTTGGCTTCATTTTTTTTCTGATGCCTTGTCCGTCAGCTGCTAAAAAACTAATTCTGTACGAAATAAATACAACTTGAGTAAATTAAGTGAAAAGGCTTCAGAGAACCCAATTACTCTCTGTCTCCAGGATGCTTGGGAATGGAGTTCATTTCCTCATAATGAACACAACGGTGAGTGACAGCTTGGCAAAATGAGCCGTGGCTTCATCTGCAGCATGAACATGGAGAGGGAGAGGGAGAGATAGAAAGACTGGGAATATTTGTGGAAAGATGCATGTGGGTGTATAATCTTGTACATCTGCATATGTGGGGGGTATTGCACATTACATATATTTTATATATGGCAAGAAGCCTTTTTTACCCTTGGGAGACACACATTTATGGCAATTCATCTCGGCCTGTGGTACCTCATCTGCAAACTCCTGAGAGAAATCATGTTTATTATGGAAGCCATTTGTTAATAAAAATTGGAGCAGCAGCTCATTTACAAACCGTGACAGCTCTAGTTAAAGCCGCCCAAGCGTTTCCATTCGAAACCCCCCTTGGTTTCATTTGCTTCACATTCTTAACTTCCAGGCTATTTCCCTTTCCCTTTCTAAGCAGGCTCCCAGCAGGGCAGCTCTTAAAAATATTTGGAGTAAAAATGGCCTGCCCCATTGTTATACTTCCATGAAACCAATAAAACACAAGTTGGATGCAGGCTTCCTCTCATTACATTTTTACAGGTATGCCAAAAGATGATTTGTGTGCTCACTATGGATGATGTGGATGCTATGTATGGTGGCGTTTCTATTCCCCAGCCCAGTGCCTCTGCCACTACGGATGACAATGCCACTGCTTGATTGTCACTAATTAAGTCCAGTTACCTCATAGGAGCTACTTAGTGATCATACACACCATGTGGGTCACTGATTTGAGATGCCTCCTTTTTTTCTTTCCTTCCCATAATGCAGGAACAGGAATCTTGTGGAGCTCCAAATGTGGTTGGATTATAACTCCAGCATCTCTCACTATTGGCTCTGCTGGCTAGGGCTGATGGTACTTGCAGCAAATATCTGGCAGGCTATATAAGTTGCCTGCCCCTTCTCTAGTACAATGTGATGGAGCACCAAATGTTGCATCACAGCAGTTGGGCGGTATGCAGTACTGCATATGGGGGAGATAAAGATGGCAGCTGCCAGGCTCACCGCTACCACTTTTCCTGGGCTTTACAGCAGGGTCTACTTGATGGTAGCTTTATATGGCCCTGACAGCTACATGAACAAACCAGTTGCTGATGACTGCCTTGTTGTGTCTTGTTTCAGTCAGATAGCCCTGTTGTGTGCATTTGTGCAAGTTTTTGGATGTTTACTGCCCATACTAATTCCATGTCTGTCCCCACTAGCCTGCACTGTTGGGGATTAAAAGTTATCATCTTTCTTTTTTACCTCAAAGTGTATACTAAGTTCCATGCTGTGGAGTATTTCACTATAGGCCTAATCCATACCAAGTAAATCAATAATTTTACCTCTTGTGTCTTCAATACAATTAGTTTATTGACAGAACTCATACTGCATTTTCTTTCTTTATCTACTTTCTTTGTAGCCAGGGTCAACAGCTATCAAGATAGCAGGCAGGTTTCTGGGGCTTCTGTATGCTTTAAAAGGCTTTGAGAGTCCTGGACCAGTGAAGTGGTTAGATTAAGGGAAAGGGAAATGAGTGGCACACACAACATGTTCTCTCTCTTGAAAGGCAGGACCAGTTGCATGGGCAAAATGTTCTATTGCACCCTGGCAAAGAAGCTATCTTTCTGAAAGGATGTGCCAATCACATAACTTCCATTGTGGTGGAAACCAGACCCAAATGCATTTGCTCTGTCATTCTTCTGACAATCATACCAAATGGCACACTTGAATAATATGGAAGAAGTCATGTCCATGAACAGCTCAAAAGCTGAAGCAGCATTTTCCTGTCCATCTCTATATGCTCCCCACCAGGAAGCTCCATTCATAATTCCCTTAACTTCTATTATTTTTCCTTTCTTTCATCCCATCTCTCCACCCCATTTATGTCAACTTTCATGAAAAGCTTATTTTATTTAATGTAAGTTACATTTGTCTTGCATATGCACGTTCTGGTTTTGTGTAACCTGTTCAAAACGATTGCAGAATTTATAATGCATACATCTCCAGATTCTTCTTTGATGGTGACATTTGTAGCTCTATAACATTTTCTTCAAGTTTCTGACGAAATGTGTGGTTACTACTCCAGTCTTTGGAGGCAGGGGGCTGGCACTGATACCCATCAGCTTGGCTTTATTAGCTCATACACGTTCCTTTCAAACAGGAATGCAAATGAATGCCCATGCCGAGATGCGTAAAAAAAGGTTCAGCCAACTGAGCTTGTTCTACAGAAGCCACTGTAGAGTGAGAGTAATGACCATGTGAGGAAAATGAACCTTGTAAACCTTTTTATACAGGATTTCCAGACGGCAGAGGACAGCTGCTGCCACTGAATAATGTCCTATTTTCTTCTAATCAAAGCCTGCAAGGAGGAACCACTGGGCCAAACTGTTTTCTATTAGGGCCACTTAGGCATTGGTAGGGATGACAAAGGGCATTAAGTCTCATACCAGCTCCAGTGGTGCAAAGTCAAACAAGGCGCTGTATGTTGAGGTGGAAGCAGGTCAGGTGCCCAGATGGTGATAGATTGGGAAACATGGCTCAGATCACGGAAGATACAAAACAATGATGAGAAGATAGCTAAGTCATCCTTTTTTCCTTTCCTTTCCTTTCCTTTCCTGTCCTGTCCTGTCCTGTCCTGTCCTAGCATACTAACTGTTATTTCAGCCAGTGTGGCATAGTTGTTTGAATGTTGGACTAGGACTTCAGTAGACCAGGGTTCAAATCTCAGTTCAGCCATGGAAACCCCACTGGTTGACCTTTGGTAAACTGTACTCCCTCAGCCTAAGATGAAGACAATGGCAAACTTCCTTTGAATAAATCTTACCAAGAAAACGCTAGGATACAGGTGCCATAAGTTGGAATCAATTTGAAGGCACAAAACAATTGTGATTATCTTACATGATTGTTGACAGGTCATGGCATGATGTCATGCAGTTACGGCACCAGATCCCATTTAAACTTGGAAGCTAAACAGGGCAAACCCTGGTTAGTATTTGGATGGGAGATAACTAAGGGATACCAGGTCTGTAGACTCAATTTCCGAGGAAAGCACTAACAAATCACCTCTGAGTATTCCTTGCCTTAAAAAAGCCTGTGAGATTCATGGGGCTGCCACAAGTTTATGAACAACTTGAAGGCACATGTATGCGCACACACAGTTATGGAAGCCTCTATCTGTGACACTTTCTACAGCAATTTTCTTTCCTTTTCAAGTAAAAGTTCATTCCTGTATCCTCTTGGAATTCTTAAAAATACCTTTTTTACTTAAGTTCATATGCATTTTTGTGGAGTGTTTATGAACATAAAGCTGTATACTTTTAATGTGGATATTTGCAAACCATTGTCCTTAATTTATGCCCTTTTAGATACTATCAACTTCAATATTTTCATTTTTGGATGACACTTCCTCTCATGTACTCATTAATGTATTGAATGATTTGATCCCAGAACTTCATCACAAAATTCAGACAAATACAGAATCCAAATACTCTTTTCTTACCAGTTCATGCATTAATATGAGAACTGTTAATTATGCCAGCTCATAGTTAAATGAAAACCAATCCAATTTCTCCTCATTCCCATTGTTAGGGACTCCAGGTCTTGAGCTTCATCTGCAGCCTAAAGCCTCTTGTTAGTCCTGATCAGAGTAGACCTATTCTTTCAAGTGAATTTAATTGCGTATTGATTCAAAATTCAACAATTGATTGAATGAGTCTACTCTAGTTAGGAGTAAACAACAACCTGTATTATGTTTAGGTCCTGGAGTTGTAAAGGAATAAAAGAGAATGAAAAGCCTGAAAGGGAACTCCATACAATGTTAAAGCCCACTATTAGCTGTACTTGGTATAAATGATGGGACTCTTGCCTTCTGTCTTCGTCTTGACAGAGTAGGACCTTCTGCTTGTTGCAGCTCAAGGTCTAGCTCAAGCTCTCACTTAGATGTAACTTCCACTCAAAGTTCAGGAATACCATACCTTCCAAATTTTGATTTAGAGGCCTGGTATCACTGCAATTGATTCAGTGGTGCCAGTGCTCCCATATCCAGTCACCATTTCTTGAGCATGAATCTGTCAAGGTCAGAGACCTGGGCAGTTAGCCAGCCCAGAGAAGAGAGTGGGAGAGTCAGCAAAGTCCAGCCAGGAGGAGACAAGCAAGCACTTTTACTCAAGGAAGTTCATTTACCAGGGCACCAAGCAAAGCCATACTCAGAGTTCCCAAGTCCAAAGATCAATTCAAGGTATGGGGAACCAGCTGCTGGGAGCAAGGCAAGAGGACGGCTTGTAAGAAGTTTGCCACAAGCAAAGAGAAGCTTCCAGGCAGGCAGTTATATAGCCCCAGGCACAGGTGTGTCCGATCATCACTTCTTAAACTTAGCCAAGGAAGCCTCCCTTTGCACAGCCCTCCACTTTGATTGGGGGCTTCTTGAACCAGGCTCCAGAGCCTCTTAAGAATCGGATCCCTGTTGCTCCAAAGGAGCAGGTACAGAATCGAATCCCTGCTGCCCTAAAGGAGCAGGCAGAGGGACGTCTGCACCTGCTCAGTCCGTGGCAGCAGGGGGAGCTTTAAGCTGCAGGACTCATCTCCACCCTGAGCAACAGGGACCACCTCATCAGCAGCTCTAACTGGGGCTTCAGTTATCACAGAATCCATGATAACATCTGCAGCCATGGTGTCTGTTTAGGGAACTTATTCTCAAGGGCACTTATGCAGTTTCCACAGCAGAATCATAAAATCATAAATAATTATGCTATCCCTCTGTTACATTTTTTCTTCATAACAGGAATGCTCAAAATATTGGTTCATGGACTGGGGCTGGTCCATAAACCATTGCCTGAAGGTTTCTGGTACATTTCCAGGAAAGAAAGAAGATAAAAACATAAATACAGTATTCGTTCCTGACACACTGGGGGTGCGGGAGTAATTGCTGGTTCTCTCACATCAGATAATTTGTACTGCTTTATAGGGTTTGGTTGGTAGGGTCACAGAGAGTAAATGAAACTTCAACATCAAACTTCTGTTGACGTTATATAGAACTCTCTCTCTCCTCCTCCCTCTCTCTGTAACAGGAATAAAAAGTGACCTTTCTTTGATTCATACTTCAGCTCTCTCTCTTTCTCCCTAACTTTTCCCGCATTTTGTCAAGTGATCATTGGAGTCAATCAGATACCTGTGTTTGTCTAACAAAGGTTGGGGCTTTCAGGGCTGAATGCTTTCATTAGGTCAATACACGCTGCTGCAGAGTATTTACCAATTCCTATGATCCATTGGCAGAAGTAACTTCACTCATAAACTCTGTAATGGGAAGTCTGATTTGCTCTGATGTTAAACACAGACCAAAATTCCTGATTGAGGAAATCATTTCTTATTGGGGCACTTTACTGGGGTGTTCTTATACTTCAGGAAGCACCTGCAAAGAAATAATGGCTGCTGATCCAATCAGTTGCTTTGAATTATCTGCCAAGAAAAAGCACCATATGTCCCCCATATTCATGTGACCAGTGTATGTGATTTCACTTACTGAAATGCAGTCTCTTTTTTGACCACATGTTGTTGTGATTTTTTATGCTTTTGTGCCCTGGCTTTGGACTACAAATAATGGTTGCACGGCCTTCTTTTTCTCAGATTCTGAAGTCCTGTCCAGTTTCAGGGCCTCCTGTCTAAGCTGCATCCTAATCTCAATACTTATATTGCTCGTCTCTTTGCAAAAAAAATAGTGTTAAATATTATCAGCGTGTTTTGTTATCCACAATAAGTCTGGGAATGTATCCCCTGTGGATATGGGGTTGTACTGTAGTTTTGTGTGTCTGTATGCTTTGGGGGTTTGGGATTTCTTCAATTAGACATTTGTAGAAAGAAGCCAACTATTCCTATGCATCTCTGTGTGGTGATGGGTTGCCAGAAGTCAGTTGTGACTGCAGGTTGCTATTACATCAAATCCCAGGTCCTGATGGCATTGATCTTGTATGGCACAGTCAACTGCCACCACCAACCATTGAGGTCTGTAGTGCATAAAGCAGCATGGACAACATATATGCATGCTCTTCTCCCCCTAAGGCATAGAAACTAAATCACATTGGCACACACACATTTGCAGAAGTTGGGCAGTGAGAGATCCTAATTTATCTGGTTCTGAGAGTCTTATTTATTGTTGCCATTTTTAAGGAGATAGCTGTGTTAATCTGTTTCAGCATTAAAAAGGAAAAGCGGGGGAAGCAGAGATTGATCTAGGAGTACTTTTGAGTCTCTTGTTTTAGTATATCTTGTGTGTTAAAACAGCAGTATCTTTGTTCTAACCACTGCTAATAGACTGAAGAGAGACAAAGGTTTCTTTGCACACTGCAGATATTAAGACAGGAATTTTCTTCACAGCTACACATGACACAAAAGGATTCTCATCGGTCCTGCCTTGGCACTCCTTTTACCCTTTTCTTCTTCTTCTTTGTTGCTGCTAAACTTCTTTTAATTCCTACCAGCAGCAAGTAATAATTTGGCTTGTTTTGCAACATTTGACATGTTTTCTAGACTCTTCAGTTGACAAAGACAATTTTGCAAACATCTTTGAAATGTGTTGCTGTGAGAATAATCTGTGTAGAATTATTTATTTAGACGATAATTCATTTATTTAGCTCATATCTGAGATCCAAATAGGGAAGACAGGTCAGTCTCTTTCTTACCTGTACACTTTCTTATGCTTATCTGTAAATTATTTTTTGCATCACTCTATTATTTTCCAAGAAACACAAGGCCATTTTTTCCTCTCCAAATATCATTTCTAACTGATTTTTTTCTGCCTCAAAGTACACCTTACAAAAAAGAAATAACTTTTTTTTTTTTTTTTAGTCTGGAACTGTTTTAAAACACCAAAGAGGTCTGAAAATCAGTAGGTAACTAAGTTCTGATCTTCATATTCATTTGGCAAATGCAGCACAGATTAGTGTGTATTGGAATTCAAAAAAATCAAATTCTACAAACATCCTTAGATCCCAGAAATTGTTTTAGAAAAACCTGAGGGCATTGTTAAGAGACTTTGGTCTGAACTTTGAGTATAATAAATGACTTTTTTAAATGATGACTTTTTTACCATAATTAAAAGATACCTAAATTTGCTTTCACATTGAAATCTTATTTTGATGTGGGATCTAGTGCAATGATATGGCAGGTGTGGTGACAGGACTGAAGCAAAATTGAACTTATGGCTAATATGTATTATGTATGTATATATGGACATATTGAATATACAGTATACACCTCCTTTCTCCTGGGATGGGATCCAAAGCAGCTTCACTTAAAACAAGATTAAATTAAAATTCTTATTCTGTAAAAGTTATAAAAAGGAGAATTAAATAATAGTATTTTAAAGGGTAGTTTAAAACAGTTAAAAACACATTTAAAACATCCTTACTAATAAAAGACTTTTGAAAAATTTATTATACCATTCAACAGACACTACTACTACTATATAACTTATATCTCAAAAGCCTGCCTGAATAAAAATTGACAGCACAGAGGGGGCCAACCAGACCTGTTGTGATGGGAGGTTCTACAACCTGGCAGCAACCACAGAGAAGACTTTCTCCTGTGCCATCAATAAATGTGACTGGCAAGGTGGTGAGACCAAAAGAAAGTCCTCTTCTGCAGATCTTGAAGCTGAAGCTGGCTTTTTATAGGGAGTTTTTCTTATAGTTTGGACCCACACTATCCAAACATAAAATAAGTTTCTCAGGATGAATGCTAAATAAGTCTTTGCATTTAATGACTAGAATCCTACTGGTAAGTCCCAGCTTGAGTAGGCTCATATAATCAATTGTTGAATGGTGGGCCAACACATAGTTAAGTCCAAATGATTAAGTGGCTCTTCTCTGGTCTGGATTAAAAATAGAGTTTAGGCTGATACCTTTCTTTTAAAACTCGTTATGGTTTGATTGCTGTTGAGACTGATTTCCTGGTGGTGGACCTCCAAAGCTGGTAGCTGCTCCCATCCACACTGAAATGATGTAATAGTACCACATTGCATTATTACAAGTAGCAGTGTGAGTGAAAAAAATACAACTGGCCAACACTGAAAAATGGTAGGTTTCATTAATTTTTTTTTAAAAGGGAAAAAAACAAACCACACATTGTGTTACCTTGATTTCTGAGGTCCCTGTGCTCCACATGATGGGGAATGGAAACTAACCAGAGCACAAGCAATAGCAATGCGAGAGGCAGAGTAACCTAGCGGGGTCCTTTTACCCAGTGTTTACAGGGTCAGACCAACCCAAAAACCAAACAAAAATGTGCAATAAATGATTTTATTGAATGAAAGTCTCATGCACCAATGCAATCATGCACACATGCACCCAAGAGCTATTAAGAAGCAAAAGAGAGGAAATTGGACAGGAGGAGCATTGAAGTAGTGTTGTTGGAGTAATACTGCACCTTGTCTTGAAGTCCTGGGTCCAAGAAGGCAGCGAAGAAGTGAGGCTCAGCATGGAGAGGGCTGAGGGGATTGCTCGACAGCTGGAGTGACGATCGGCTGGGGTGACCGGGAGCGATCCAAAGAACCACTCAAAAGCCGGGGCTATTTATAGGGGAAAAAGTATCTGAAGGACTAATCATTTCCCAGGGAGAACAATGGGTATTGCGGTGGGCACAAAGCTCCACACTGATAATTTCCTTTGCATGATGGGATTATTAGGTGTTGCCAAAGTCTCCGGATCTTCGGCTGTGTTTTGTGGTGTGACTTCTGGTCCCCGCCTGATGGGATATTTGCTCAACCTGGGGCAAATATGCTAATCCCTTCAAGTCGGCATCTTGGGGCTGAGGATCCTTTGTTTATTGTGGGTTTACCCATCTTGAAGTTTCCTGGGGCTACGTGATGTGGGATTTTACTGGTCTGACCTGGTTTTCAATCTCTCAACCATGCCTGCCTATGTGCCCCTTCGGGGGACCTCTCTGGCACACAGAATCATATTTTAGTATCAAAATTGCAGACCCTGGGATAAGGTTTTTCCATCAGAGTAACAATTGTCTTTAGAATTATAGCACATGATTATATAAGCTCGTTCCAGGGATACATATTTTGTTTCTATAATAACTGAAGAGTGAGAGCTAGAAGGTAGTGGTCATCACACAGAACTGTCCTGTGGTGAAATATGAGGGGACTTGTCTTGCCACTGTGGGATAAGGAAGCCTTTCTGTTCTGGCTATAGGCCAACACTGTCGTAAGATAGTTCCTCTGCCTCATCAAAACTTCCAGGTTCTATTAGCTGCTACATCAGCTCCTGTTTCCCTGGATCCCAAGATTTCCTGATGTTATCCCTACTCTTTCCAAATATTTTCTCTGAGAATCCTTAAAAAACGTTCTCTGAACTGGGAACACCCAAATTCACCCTGTTATGTGAAACTCATTGGCAATAGAGAGATATGCAAAGAACCCACATTTGGAGAAATTTCTCAGTTTTTTGTCATAAACATTTTGCTCTCTCTTCCACAGTTTTCCGAGGCTTATCTAGAACAGGAATTTTCTAAAATAAATCCAGGAGGGTGATCTTTGTCTTATAATGGTGCATGTCAAAGCCATATATCAAGGGCTTTCCTATGGTGCTTCTTGTGAATACAGTGGACCCTCAGTTCTGCTGGGGTTTGGTTCCAGGACTCTCCATAGATACTAAAATTTGTGGATGCTCAGGTCTCATTATGTACAATGGTGTAGTAAAATGGCATCCCTTATATAGAATGGCAAAATCAAAGCTTGCTTTTTGGATGATGATGATGATGACGATGACGATGATGATGATGATAACCATTATCATTAATTTATTTTTAAGCCATGGTTGGTTGAATCCAGGGATGCAGACTCCACAGATATGGAGGGCTGACTATATTCTTATTTTTTCTCTTCTAATTCATTCTGTTAGCCACCTCCCTCCCTCCCTTCCTCCCAAGTTTGTTTCCTTCAGAGATGATGCCAACAGATACAATAAGTGAACTGGAGAGAACAATGCACTTTTTTAAAAAAATAGCACAAGAACCATCTGATGTTTTCCATCATCCTGCTCTTTTCTCCTCCATGGGGAAATTCTAGGCATGTTGGAATGATGGCTCTCTGCAAATTCCCACCAGACAAGGTGCATGTTTGGACTGACTGTCTGGGCTGGAATTCATTAGGAACCTTTGTCTTTGCAGCTGTCTCTTGGATTATATCTTTATTGATCATGCCTGCCCATGACCAATGGGAAATATGTGGAAAATGATGAAGCTTCTGCAGAAGAGGGAGTTCATAATCTTGTTCTAACAAAGCCGAGGCCCTTAGGGGAGAATGAACAGCCTGTGTGTGTAGAGCCTATTTCAAGATGATATGGCTATCACATCTTGTTCCTCTTTGTTTTACCAGGATAACATTCAATTACCCTCACAACAATAGCTTCTCTTAAGGGTGATTGAGGCAGCTATTCACTGGCCCCTGTTAGTCAGAGACTAAAATAGCAAGCTGGGCTATCAGAGGCCATCTGGAACAATAAGCAGAGTTAGCTGCATCTAGGTAATAGGAAATGGAGGGTGGGAAAGGTACACACAGATCTATCTAGCTGTATAGATAGGCCTGTGTGGATGTTGTCCTCATTTCTGCCACTATGCTTGGTTCTACACATTGTTCCAAGTGGAATCTTATGCTCTGGCTATATTCTATATTGTGTGGTAGACAGTCCCTTGGAGAATGTGCAACCATGGCAACTGCAAAAATTTTCAGAATGCCACTTTCAAACTTCATGGAGGAGAATGGGATGGGGAATCAGCATCACTAAGTGCACCACCAGCATCACCCCAAATTTTGAAACCTGTGTAGTTCAAATTTTGTATCAGCCTGTTTGGGATTCTTTGGCCTCTATGCTTTCCCTGCAATGCTTTCCCTGCATTGAAGATCATGATTCCTTGGTAATGGGAAATCCCTTCAAATTCCTCTTCCACACAATCCACTTGCCTTTGTCCACATCCTTCAAATGATATCTTCACAGATATAAGGCCTAGAAAGTTAATTTATGAAAACATAATAAAACAATACCTTCTAATTTTCTTAATTTCAAGGGGCTTGGCAGATGGGAAATCCCCAGTGCCCTAGATGTTGTTGTGGGCCTTCAAATTATTTCTGACTTATGTCCAAGCCAAATCTATCATGGTATTTTCTTGCCAAGATTTGTTCAGAGAGGGTGAGAGGGTGTGACTTGCCCAAAGTCACCCAGTGGGTTTTCATGGACAAGCAGGGATTCAAACTCTTATCTCCAGAGTCCTAATCCAACATTCAAACCATTATACCATAGTTCTCTCAGTGTACTATATATTAAAGATTAAAGTCATAAAATTTAGCAGTTATATTGTGTTTTCAGGTCTTCAAATGCTCCTTTCACCTTATCTCAGTCAGTCTAACATGCAACATTGCTGGGGTTGTGCTGAGACAACATGATTTTTAAATTGACATTTCTGCGCCCTGAACAGAACAGAGCTGGGCCCACCACGAATCTGTCTCTGGTGGTAGAGAATAATATCCAATGCAGCTTGCCTGTGCCTCCTAAGCTATGTGATACCTTCAGGTGTGATTATGGATGTTGTCCCACTGGCAACATGAAAAACATTCAACTGCTATTTGGATACAAGTTGTCCCACCAAAGAAAACAGAGTGGAAGGAGGAATATTCTTTCCTCCCCAAACTTTATTAAGACTCTCCTTGTGCAAAGCCTCTTGAAGTCCAATTGTTTGCAATTTGGCTGGGTTCGTACCCTCAGAATAACTGACAAATTTCATCCAATTCTTTCAAGAAGGACAAAATCTGGCATGCAAGGGCAGACTTTGGCCCTTTCTGCAGGAGGTGAGTGAATCGCTCTGTGCCGTTACTTACCAGCTCTTCTTGGGTCCAAAGTAATGCACACTGTCCCTTGAACCCTTCCGCAGGGCTCCTCCATTGGTGCAGGGCGAACCGGAACAGTGTGAGCTCTGTAGATCTGCACTGCTCTGGCTCAAAATGGCGGCTTCCGGTGTCTTTGTGGGAGTGGACCAACCACTGACGCTGGCCACACCCACAGCCCACCATCCACTGATCTCAGGTTCGCATTGGTGTGAGCCTGCACATCTGCACAGGTAAGTAAGAATGCAATGGCGTGTTCCAGAAAATTTAAAGACCAGAATTTTCCGGTCTTTACTTAGCGCGATGGAGGACCACTTAAGGGCGGGTTGGATTGGACTAAGGTGCAGAACTAAGTTAAATAGTCTGCACCTAGTCTGATCCAAGGTGCAGACGACCTCTGTGCCAGGACACCTTGGCCCGTTTTAACTGCCCCGTGCAGAAAGGGCCTTTGAGCCTGACAAGAACAAAAACAAAACAAAACCTTTGGTTTGTTTGACATGTGGCAATGTTCATTCAGTCAGAAGGTGGTCTTCTGTCTGCAATTTTAATTCATTCCTATGAAATAGTTTTTAAAATTTCATCAATTTGTTTATTTCATCCATCTTGGGAGAGACCTAGGAAGCCTTGGATTTCCAAGGAGAAGCAGGCTGTGTTCAGATAGATTTGAGGTGAAGAAATCTCTTTCTGAAACATCCAAGTGGGATCCAAACCAAATCTTGGTTTTGTGGTACACTCTGTAAGCAGTTTCCCATTTCAAATAGCAGACACCAACCTGTGAAACAGCAACAGCTACATTTAACCCATGCCAAATCTAAGCGCTGAAGCCTTCCCCAGTGTATTGAGATAAACACGTTGTCTTTGCCATGTCTGCCTTGGAGAACCTCACTAATCCTTTCAGAAAAGCCCCCCGGGGAATCCAAAGCTGCTTTTCATTAGCCCGACAAGCCCAACAAGCTCCCTAGCAGCTCAGACACACTGATAGAAAGCTGGTGCCTGCCTTCACATGGAAAAGAAAAAGAGACAAAGAGGGAGGTGGGGGAGCTGGGAATATATGTAGAGGGAATGGGAGTGATATTAAATCTTTCACTTTTCATTGCACTTGCTGGAATCACTGAGAGGAGCTTTGAGGAAGAGGCAGAGAGGAGACAGGCAGCCGGGACTACTGTGCAGGTGGCTGTAATTATTCAGAGTTTTTCATTGTGTCAAAGGGGACAAGGAGGGTCCAGAATTGCATGATGGAGTTCGTCATTGCATGGTGCCAATCTCTTAGCAGAGGCAGAAAGAGCTGAAGTGGGAAGGGGAGATGAATGCCAGAACCCCATCTAAATTCAAGAGAGCCTACTCATCAGCTTTGGTTTTGACCCCTCTCTAGAAGAACTCTTTAATGCATTGTTCCTTTGTGGCTTCTCTTGTCTCTTCTCTCAACACAAAAAGAGAAGATTCCATGACTTTGGAGACTCTGTGGCAATTGCGCTTTCCTTTTGAAAAATACAGAGAGCTCTTCTTATGAAGTTTTGCTATGATGAAAATGCAGAATTGGCCTGATTCAGTGAGGTAAAGGAAAAAGAGGAGAGAGAGAGAGCGAGAGAGAGAAATGCACGTGTGCGTACACGCACACACACATACAGAGTAAGATTTCCATTCAAACAGGAAACTACATTGTCTCCCCATAGAGCTTCTAACAATAACTGTGATAAAGAATTATTTCTGGAAAAAGGATCTTTGGTGAATGCAGCCCAGTGTATTAATGCACAGTGGGAAACTGGGATTGGTTTTAGGATATTGAAGGATTAACCTCTCATGGCAGTACTTCTTATGCTGCCTTGGTTTCACATCTGAGAAGAGGTCTTCCTCTGACCCTTTTGATGTCAATAACATCTCTCTGTGTACTCACATTGGCCAAGTGTTCAACAGCCCCTTCATCTGGGGGTTCTCAGGAAGCGGTGAGCCCAGGAAGTTCATTGAGCTCCTGGCTCAGGATGCAATTGGGTTGAGTTTATGGTGGACCAAAAGTCATGCAGGTTTTCAGCAGCAGATACATCTAAAGGCCAAATGGAATACCTATTTTCTCTTTAAAGGCTGTGCCCACTGTACAAGTCCTGAAGTTCACAGGAAGAAGGTCATCCCAGGAAAGTGCAAATAGATCAGGGAATATAGTAAGGAAAACTACTACTAGCTAAGAAACGGGTAGGCAATCAATGGAGTCCCATCAACTTCTCATTGAAAACACCTCAATGATATAAGAATATCATAACATGAGACTGTCATGAGAAGGGGCTGGGCCAGCCTGTGACAGAGCTCTGCAATCATAGAGTTGGAAGGGAGCTCACGTGCTATTTAGTCCAGCCTATTGTTAATTAGGAAAGAGATAGCCTGGGAAAGAGCCATGTAACCTCGACTTCAAGTTCTCTGAAGATGGAGAGATCATCACCTTCAGAGGCACCGTATTCCTCTGTCAAACATGTCTTATAGTAAAGAAGTTCCTTGTAATGTGCTCTTGTAATTTGAGTCCATTGGTTCATGTTTGAGTCTCTGGGGCAACAGAGAACAAGCTCACTCCATCTTCTACATGACCTCTGTTCAGATATTTAAAGATGGCAGCCATCTGGCCTCTCAGTCTTCTCTTCTCCAAGCTAAACATGCCCAGCTCCTTTCGTGACTCCTCATAAGTCACAGAGGTTTCCAGACCTCTGATCATCTTGATTGTCCTTCTCTGGAGACATTCCAGCATGTCATATCCTTCTTGAAATGTGGTGATCCAAACAAAATAGAGTGGGACTACTAGTCTGATTTGTATTGTTGTTGATGCAGCAACATATCACACTGTTGAGTCATGTTTACCTTGTAGCCCACTAAGACTCCTAAGTTATTTCACGTGTACATGCCTTTTTTCTCTTGCCTATTCTTTCTTTCTGTTTACTGGCATACAACAAGCTTCTGTTGGAGACCTCAGCTGCAGAACAGACTCACATGGTAGAGATCAAACCATCTGGAGCTTTTCCAGGTCCCAGAGACAAATTTGGAAATACACAAAATATGTATATGTTACATTCACATTGTACATTTCCAGATATCTTTGCAGAGGTAAACAGGGAAAAGTGTTCCATATGATGCAAGATGATGATTTATATGTGGTATTGCACTACCTTGACCCTCTTCCTACTGGCTGACATAAAGGAAACAAGGTGACAATAGGGATTGATGAGAAGACCATATCTTGTTTGAAAGAGAAAGAACCAGGGCTAATGTCCTCCTGGTTCTCTAAGACATTATGAAAAAATATGAAAGCAACAGAGAGCTGGCTACATGTTCATTACAGCTCATAATAGCAGAAATACCTACGTAAGGCTAATAACACACAAAAAGTAATGGGTTCCAGACTTGAGAGGCATTTCTTTTCTCCTTTCTTCTGCATGCACATTAACCAGACATGTTTACCTACAGTGATATTTACAATGGTATAGGTGATTCTCCCAGTCACCTCTTCTCAAGCAGCCTTGATTCCTTCCATTGCCAAAGTCAGGTGTTTGAAAAACAGGTGCCACAGAGTCATTGGCCTTCTTTTCCCGACTCGTTTACTTGAAGGAGTGTAGCTACCCTTGGCAAAGCCAATAGCAGTCCAGTCTGTGTCATTTTTGCACGCCTTCGTTCATAAATCCCTTACATCTCATTTTTGCATTAATCTGTGAATATTTTTTAATCTGTATTAAAATTTGCATTTAAATATGTATTTAATTATGTATTTTAATAGGTTTCTTACAAATTACCCATATTCAGATGAATTTTCTCTCAAAATGCACATTCACTGGAAAATATTGTGTTTTTTTCCAAAAAAATGCTAAAGCTGTGTTGCAATGTTCAGAGAAATGCAACACTGAAGGGACAGTTATATTCAGATCTGCAAGACAAATACAGACCACCAAATTTGAATTTGACTTATATATGTGTAGGCCACATAGACTTTAGAATGGAGGTGGGTGCTTTCACACTATAAAATTATAGCACTATGATTCCATTTCAGCTTCCATGGCATTGTCCTATAGAGCGTGGGATTTGCTGTTCAGGGAAGAGCATTCAAAAATCTTAGCCAGAGAGCTCTTATGCCTCCCCAAAACACATTCCCCAGGATTTGATAAGATGCAGCCCTTGGAAGTTAAAGTGGAATCATAGCACTATATTTTGCAGTGTAAAAGGGTCCAGGAATAGGGATCATGTGGCTGTCCATATGTTTTCAGATTGCAACTTCATCATCTCCCACTCTTGGCTACTCTGGCTGGGGCAGTTGGGATTTTCAGTACAACATCTGGAGCACTATACTTCTCTTTGTTTTAAAATAGGCTTTTCAATAGATGTCAGATTCCATTGCCAGGTAAAGTTAAGAGTCTTTAAAAGAATCAAACTCATGCTTTGGTGGTGGAAACTCTGATGTTGGTCATGGGAATACAATAAGCAGATGGGGACCTGGCATGGTGCACTGCAGGCAATATGTGAGCACATTAGTGTTGTGGAGTTCTTGTCTGTTGGGGTGATATCATCCATGCCTCCACTAAGTAGCCTGCAGGTGGTCAGAGAGGCAGAGCAGTTAAACTGCATTTCCACACTGCCTACCTTGCTGGGGCATCATCTTCTGTAGAGAGCATCCTTTCAGATGGCTCCAGGAGAGAGGAAATGAAAATGCAGGCTTTTCTCATTCCTTTTCTGTGATTCCTCCTCCAGATTGTTCTCCCCACACACAATGAAGGACTAATTTCTTTCATTTTCCTCCTGTTGGTAAGAGAACATTTTAGTTCTCCTATTGTGAACCCTATTACTGAAGGCTTTATTCCCATGCCCGCCATTGGCTGATTTCTGCGGGGGCTCGACAAGGGCCCCCACTGACATTGTGGAATGAAGTCAGCAGAGCTGCATTAATTCAGATGGCTTTTCTTTCCATTCTGCGGCTGCTATTATGGCAGCACCGGTTTGGTAATGAAAGACCTTTTAGGGTGGGGGAAATCAGATAATCTTCTGCAAACATAAGTGTGTCTGGACTGTGATTATCCTAATGTAATTGGTGGAATGAACTCTGATTATGGGTGTCTTTTTCCCGATGTGTGTGTCGTTTCTTAAGACGCTTATATGCTAATCCATTGATTGATAGATTGACATTTACACGCCTTTGTGGTGTGTAGATTACAATTCATTAGCATCCCAGAATTTAGACAGCTCAGACTGGACCAGCCTTTTTCCTTTGCAAGATGATTTGGGAAGAGCTGAAACATCTGAAAGCAATGTGTCTGCAGATTCTCTGATTTTTTCCCCCATTTAAAGAAAGGCTGGAGAGAAACAATAAAGGCTAAATATGTGCTACGAAAAATTGAATTGCCTCAGTTTTCGGTGAGTTTGGCTTTGGTCAAGGGAAGATCCAGCACACATAAGCTCCATATGAGACAAGCATGGTAAATGTGAAAGGAAGTGGCATTATCAAGTACAAACAAACAGTGAGAAATAGGGGTAGAGAGGGTGAATATACTGATACCTTGCAGTAAAGAGTTGAAATGAGAGAATTTTTTTGTACAAATGCAGGCAAAGACAACTACCATACTCCTCCGATCTTTGCATTTAGTTGTCCTTCTGCTGCATTATCAGCTTTGATATACATTACATTCATAGGTGTAACTCCATAGAGGTGTGGCTGTAGGGAGGGGGCTAAATTTGACCATTGCCCCCCAATAAGAATTCTGCCCCCCCCATGAATTTTTCCTTCAGTCCCCAAATTTCTCCCATTGCAATAACTTAAAACTTGAGTGGAATATTTAGAAATACTATTTAGACATCCAAAGAAAAAGGGCAGGCAAGTTACCAAGGGAATGCAAAGACATACCAAATATGAAAGTTTGAGGTGTGAAAAATGTTCAGTGTTTCCCTTCTGCAATGTTAGAAATTTGGAAATGGAAGGAGAATTTCATCGGGAGGCAGAATTCTTCTTGGTAGGGGCCTTCATCCCCCCCCCCTTATTCCTACACCCTTGCAATTCCAGATCAGGAAGTATGGGCGAGTCATATTTTCCCTTGCTTTTCTGGATTATTCTGAAAGTGTGGAAAAGAGTGATGGTTGCAATCTGTGTAATGTTGCCCTAGAAAATGTGATGGCAACTCCACCATAAATAAGAGTGACTCTAGCATACTGCTAAAGCCAGATCTTCAGTTTCTGTAACATGGATGAAGCAACACTAACTCTGTAAGGCATCTTGACAGTCCAGCCTAGCTGATTTACATTGACAGAAGATCCAGTTCATAAACATTGTGACCTGAAGCAAGTATAATCTTGATTTAATATGAGGAGCTCTGTCACAAGCCCAGATGAGCTTTAATAAAATTGTCTGAACTCAGAAACCCCATCTATAACGTATCAGTGATGGTGTGCATATCAAACACTTGCTGTGTGCCTACAAGTCATTTCTGACTTATCCTGACCCCAAGGCAAGCCTATCACATTTTGGGGAGGGTGAAATTTGTTCAGAGGGGTCTTGCCTTTGCCTTCCTCTGAGACTGAGAAAATGTGACTTGCTCAAGGCCACCCAGCAGGTTTCCCTGGCTGAGCAGGGATTCAAATCCTGGTCTCCTAGAGTCCTGGTTTAACACTCAAACAGCTACACAATGCTGGTTCTCCTACATAACTCTACTTTAGTGTTAATAGCTGTCTTGGCTGTCCACAGTTTCTTCCTTTGGAGAGACCGAAATATAAACTTAGGATGAAAACAGAGATGCTGCAGCACCCATTTTCACACAACAAAAATAATTACAGCTTATTTATGAGCTTATGTCTTACTTAGATCCTAAACAGCTGCAGTAATGATGACAGTAGTAGCATAATAGTGAATATGTTAATAGGCAAGTGTAACCTATACATTACAGGGAACTGCAGAGATTTAGAAACACATGTTTTTTTTGTATTTCAGGACTTTTTTTCTGTGAAAAGTTAACTAACTTTTCGTTAAGAACAGAAATTGCTTTTTGCAAAATGCATTTTTTTCTGCAAAAAAAGTACTTTGCCCAAAATCCAAATTTTGCACATGCACACACACATGTACACACACAATATCAATAACAATACTGCAATGGCCATTTCGGTCTCATACAGGGGAACAAAAATAAATCTCATTCCAGTTAACAATTTTATTTTATTTTCGAGTGAGGACCTTGCTTCTCTAGCTCACAGTAGCTTTCACCCACTTCAGCCTAGGCTGAAGTGAAAACACATTTGTGAAGCACTGTCCTGGGCAACTATAGTCATTTTAGCCATAGCATTGGGTGCCCTTACAAAGACTGAGATGGTATTGATATTGCTGAAAGTGCTGCATCTATCCAGGGAAACATGTCAGACAGTATCCTGACATGTTAGTTCCCTGTGGACATGCTTTGATGTTGTTTTCCTGCGGCCAATGCACACATATTGTTGGCTAATGATAATAGCACAGGAGATAAAGCAGAATGAATGGAGGCAAGTGTTGGCATAAACACACTCATGGGCAGAACAGCTCCAGCAGCCAAATAAAGCTACTCATGCCTCTTAAATTCTGGCCTGGGGAACTAAAGGAGCAGATGCCAGTCAATTACAGTCCACTTTGGGAACATGAACCATTGGTTGCCAGTTACTAAACTGGCTAGCCATTTCGTCCTGAGACCACAGAAGTGGACAGCAATACTTTATAGATACCAGTGATTCGTTGAGAAATTTGAACACAAACAGGCAAATGAAGTTGTCCTAACAAGAGTTTCTTTTGGCCAAGCACTCACCTTGCTGCACTTCTGAAAAAAAAGGGTTCACAGTGGAACTTTGGGAAGTCTCCAAAGGAAGGGAGTGTAAAGGTCAAATAAAGGGAGGGAATGAAAATGAAATAAATGCAAATATAAAGCACGAGTGTGCCTCGTGCCTAGTCTGCTCAACTGTACTGTACCAAATAAGTTATAATGGAAAAGGAGTAGGGTTTTATGAGTTAAATATGAAGGCATTCCAATATTTCCATCCCTTTCTGCAAACACTGGTATAAAGCCACCCATCACATCTTAATGCCTGGACCCTAAAGCAAGGTGGCTATAATTTGCACACGCTGTAAAGCCAATGTAGTATAGTTATTAAGAATGTTGGATTAGAACTAGGGAGATCCTGATTCAGATGACCACTGAGCCATGGGATTCATTGGATATCCTTCGGCTAGTCACACTCTCTCAATGTAGCCACAAGCCTGTTATGAAGATAAAGTAAGAAGGAGGAGGAGGACAGCCAAGTATCTCTTTCTCGTTGGAGGAAAAGTGGGATGACAATGCAATAGATACAATTAATAATAATACTCTTCTAAAAGATATGAAATTCATTATGAAATACAAAGTGGCTTTGGTATTACAAATCACTATGATTTTCATTGTAATGTTTAGGCTTCCAGCTTATGATTTTGACTCTGTGATTTTTTTTCTGCGGGTGGGGGCCGGGATAGATTAATCTTTACTGCATGCTGGAAGCAATCATTTCATTTCCAAGCCTTTTAGAGACTATCTGACAGGAGTCATGACCTTGTGTATGCATCAGTGCCTCTCCAGTTTCTTAAACTCTGCCCCGGTGATTTATTTAAAGCCTCATTTTAGAAAATGCCCCATAAACCAAGCCCAAAATGACTTCTGAAATGTGCTGAACTGAATTAAACATTTGATGGCACTTCCTGTGGACTCTTATTAATTTAATGTAACTAGGAAAAGGAGAATGCATGCAGAGAACCATCTCAGATCAGTCCAGATGGCCCAAGTGTCGATCTTTCGTGTAAGCATTTTCAAATGTTTAACGTAGAACTTTCATGTACACTTTTTTTTAAAAGAAATGAGGTTGAGAGAGTCAGCTGATTGGAGAACATAAGGCAATGCATTGAGCAAACTCTGTCTCTTGAGAATTCTGTTAATTTACTGCCCTACTCACTGTCTTGATTAGGTTCTAGTTATTGGGTGATTCAGCAGGGAAGAGTTAGCGTGGGATGTTTCTCCCCTCTACTGTTTTAATTTAGTTAAGTAATTTATGTCCCCAGGAAAACCAGACTCGGAAAGGAAGCACATAGCTTTTCAGTGCAGACTTTTCTTGTTGTTATTTTCTGTACTGCAACAGGCACCCTCTTTTCCTGCTGGATTGATCTGAGCCATAAAAATATAGAGAGCATCAGCCATTTGCCCAAAGCCACGGGCAGACAGATCCTCCTTGGTGTATCACAGTGCAGCCTTAAACAGGGCATTAAGAATTCCCAGATTATAGATTAACATAGCTATCAAGTTGTCATCCATGAGATTCCTTCTTTTTCCACCCTAGATCAAGACTGTGCTTGCTTCTATCTGTTGTTATTTTTTACACTGAAATATGTTCCCCACCTCTCTCTGTGTATGTGTGTGTTTGAATGTGCCCCCTTTTTTCAAGTTGTACACTTTTTCATATACATTTGATATGCTTTTCCATAAGTTCTTTGTATGAAGAAACACTTCAAATGTGCATAGAAGCACAGCAGACATAGAGTTTCATCAATAGATAGCTGGAAAATCCGCCTGAAAGTAAAACTGTTCGACAATGGAATATGCTAACTCAAGCCATTTCCGCACTAGGCTATTATAGCGCTACGATTCCACTTTCAACATCCTATGGAATCCTGGAGTTTGCAGTTTAGGGAGGGGCTAGCCGGCCCCTTCCGAAACTGCAAACTCCGGGATTCCATAGGATGTTGAAAGTGGAATCATAGCGCTATAACAGCCTAGTGTGGAAATCTCAGAAAGTGGTGGAGTCTCCTCATTTGGAGGTACTTCAACAGAGGATGGATGACCATCCTCCCGGGGTGCTTTAGCTGTGGAATTCTGCACTGGCAAGGGTTTGGATGAAATTGCTCTTGGGGTCCCTTCCAATTCTATGATTCTATGAGTCTTTGAAGCTCCAAGGCCTCTTTCGTTTCAGCTGCTGCAATGGGGGGATGATGGAAGGAAAGGAAGCATGGAATGATCCCCTGGGAGGGTTCCAGATGTTTGGTAAGAAGATACGTTCCCCCAACTTTCCTGCTAGAATTATAGTAGTGGGGATAGAACGGTATGTTTGTTTGTTTAGAAGAACAGTGATATCCTTTCTTTCAGTGTGCATGTTTGTGGATATGCTTGGATGTGAGAATATGCATTTGAACAGAGTATGTGGGTTTCTGTTCAAATGGTATGTCTGTCTGTGAATAATGCATGCTGTCTGTTTACTTCAGTTCCACCCACTTCAGACACTATCTTCACTTACTGCTGGTAGGAAGCTGTCAGTGTCTGTTGTTATAGTTGTGTGCCTTCAAGTCATTTCTGACTTATGGTGACCCTAAAGCAAGCTGTGATGGGGTTTTCTGGGGCTGAGAGTGTGTGATGCCCCCAGTGGGTTATTGGCACATGGATGGGGTGATGGGGGAGGTGCGCCCTGGGCAGCACTTTTTGGGGGCAGCATTGCCACTTGCCTGCTCCCCCCACACAGTGTAGCCCCACCCACATGCACTGTTGCTCCTCTCACATTTGCCATAGCCCCGCCCATGCATGCCATAGCCCCACCCACACATACTGTAGCTCCACCCATGCATGCTGTAGCTCCACCCACACCTCTCCATCCCTGACCCTATCCTGCTTGCGCTAAGCACTTCCACTGCAGTGGGTTTCCAAGGCTGAGTGGGGAATTGAGCCCTGGTCTCTAGCTTTGTAGTCCAGAGCTCAAACCACTACAATATACATCACTCTGGCTCTCATACCAGTGTCTTGGCCAGGGCCAATTAGTTCCACACTTGTGTCGTAACGAATTCTCAAGTACTGATTTGTGGCAAGAGGCCTTTCTTATAAGTTCCTGCCAATCAGATAATAGAATATTGACTGAAAAGGACCACAAACCTGCCTTAGCATAAGGCAGCTTGCCGCATGCTCCTCCCTTCTCCTCCTCATCGTTACTGGTACACTTAAAGTCTCCTTCCTCTTGCATCCTCCTTTCCACATCCACCCAATATATACAAAAACCTAGGTTCCTCACAACATTAGCTAACTCACTATTTCCCATTCCAAACTGAGCAACATGGATTGGCATCCTTTTACTGAATTGTGATAGCATAAGTCCAATTTAGGCTATTAGTCACTCTTTTTTTTTTTTTTTTTTTGGTCAATGAGGTCAGAATTCTTTGCCAACCATGAAACAACCCAACAGCTTTTAAATGATTCATATCCACCCTATGAGTATTCTGTGTCACTAGAGAGCAGGGAGGGGGTCAGCTCTCCAGTGTCCAGCTATTTCCCTGTGGCTGGGTTTGCTGCACGGACATTATTTGGAGGGTCCTCCCAAGGACCACCAGGGACCCCACATCCAGCTACAGGAAGATGTGTCTCCACCAACTCCTCCACTTTCCAAGGGCACAAAAAGGCCACTGGGTGGTAGCCTTGCTTAAATGGTAGGGTTTTGTGGAGAGGTTAGCACTGGGGGACATAGCTATGGAACTACATGCCTGATGTACATGTCTGGACACAGGATCTAAGACATTATTCAATTTCTCCATCAGTTTTAAGCCTTCTCAGTCTGGGTTGGAAGCTCATGTGCAAAATAAGGGGGATGATGACAGACGGTGCTGACTGAGTTGAAAATGGCAACGTAAATTAATCAAACGAGGCACCTTGTGAGATTGAATTAGGTCCTGATTTATAACTGAAACACTTGCTGCCATGATATTGCTGCCTTGTACTCATCCCTCACTTTCTGATTTATAGAACATTTGACATGCTTAGGTTGTCATGGGGTCTGAATTTAGATGGATAGATGGGGTCACAATTACAAATAATAGCACATTTCTGACCTGCCTTCCCATTTGATTCATGGGAATTCACTTCAGATTCTCAGTTTCATTTGGATCCCAAAGCTGGGCCCTTCTTCTGTGGATGGGGATCTCACCACTATCCTCTCTTCCCTATCAAAATCTTCCCACTCAGCCAAGATTTGTGAACCACTGTAGTGCCTTTCATTGCAACTTAACCTCTGTTTTGCCCAGAAAAAAAAAGTGGTCCTGGCAATTTTGAAGTGTCAAGAGTCATCAAAGGATATCGGGGCTACACTGCCCATCTCTGGACTAATTAATCTTTATGTGGGGTATTCACCTCATTATAGCAAGTCATGGTCTTGAGATCTGAGCAGATTGTATTGCATCTAGAGCACCTACTTTTGAAGTGACCATAAATAATCCTAACTACTAGCTCTTTAGCACAAAGGTTGGAATTGCGTGATCCTCCAGATGTGTATATTGTTTACGTCTCTTTGGGACTGTTCTCAATTTCTACTGATGCTTATTGCTTTGAAAACATGTTTTAAAGAAGTGTATCTTCTCCTGGAATGATATTTGCTACTGAGGGATCACATTGTACATTAAGTCACATAGCCAGTCAAATCATGCACTGTGATTATGCCCCTGTGTTGGTCAATAGAAACAATTTAGAGGAAGGACATGGCTTCCTACAGTGCACAAACTTTGCTGTAAATAAGTGTTGGATATAGAGGGGAGCCTGGCCTTCGTCTGAGTCTGGGGGACAATGGGGGAGGGGTTAAAAGAGCTGAGCCACCCATAACATGCCTTCCAATTTCTTGTGCTAGGACCTCTCTACCTGTGAATCCTTGCTAGTTGTCTGCCCTCCAACCCACTTTTGAGACTCTTCCCCATGACAACGAAACTGATTTCCCTCCTCCCATCTTCTGGAGGTCCCATAATATTTTCTGTGCCTTTAGGACAAGCGGGCAGGGGGAGGGGAGAAACAAGCACAACTTTCCAGTAGCTGGAAAGCAATAGCTCAGAACTTGCTGCATGGACAATCCCTGGGTACCTGATGTCATAGGAAAATAATGGGAAGAGATCTTCCACTTTCCTGTGGAGTATTGATTTCCTTCCCCTTTTGCTCCTCACCACAGACTTTCACTCATCCTTTTCAAGAGCTGTCAGCTGAATGAAATATAAGGTTTGCAAATCTGAACATGCAGAAAGTGACAGCTTTATTCCTCCACATGAATGGAGGGGAAACATGACCTGGACAGACAGACAATACATCCCAAATGCAGGTGGGAGACAAGCAAATTTAGACTTTTTCCTTTCTCTCTGTTAGCAAAAGCACAACTTTGATTTCACTGTTTATTTTCAATTTAGTTTGCCCTGTTATGTCTTCCCCTTTTCTTCATTATTTGATTTTTAGCCACCTTGAGGGGCATTTGACTGAAGGGCAGGAAGACACAGATGTGAGGAATAAATAAATAGCAAATATTTGAGTAGGGGCAGGGGAAGGAAGTATTTATTTCTTTATCTTCTGTATTTATAACCCATCGCTCAGCCAGAAAGGTTTACAGAGCAAGTAATATGACCCGTGCCCACAAGCTTACAACTTTATGATGTGATACCCAAGGAATAAGTAGACTGATCCTTTGAGGGAGATCACTGGATACGTAATAAGGATGTATGACTACAGATCTTTAACATAAGGGTGGGAATTATGTGCTCCTCTAGATGTTGTTGGACTGAAACTCCCAGCATTGCTAGCCAACATGGCCAATGCTGAGGAATGGTGGAAGTTTCAATCAAAGAACATATGGAGGGCTATATAATTCCTACCCATATTTTAACAATATCATCAATATAGAATGTAGAATGGTTATCTTCTCCCTTCTTCTTTCAGGCAGTTGTAAACTAGTCTACATTAACATGTGTGCAGATCACCACAATGGATGACTTGTGACATGCAGTGGGTAGCTTGTTTTCATCTAGCTAGACCTCCTGAGCCACTGTTAGCCCTCTCTGAGTCTGACTATCTATACATATGCTTGGGGATTTTTGATCACACAATTTCAGTTGTGTAGGGTGGAGGAGAGAGCTATGCATATTGACTGTCCTCTCTGTCTTGTCCCCATTTCTATTTTCTGTATGATGCTGGAGTACATCTGTAGTAGGAACTGCATTCCACCCACAGTGTCTCCCATTGTGTTCTGGAGTCTTGATCTTCTATAGTTTTGCACTGTGTAGCAAGATTACTTGACTAGAGCAGTTTCTATGCTGTGGAAGTTTCCTCTGCAATGTATGGAAGATGGTGAGACAACAGTTTGAAATCTATATGCATCCCTGTCATGCTGTGCTTCCAGAACATGGAAATGGACTCTGGTTCACAGACTGAACAGTGGCCATGCCAGGAACTTCTGAACAGGAGGAGGTAACAGAGCCAAAAATCACAGAGACAAAAAAGGGTACAGTGCCAGCTCCAGCAGAGAGTCCTGCCCCTTTAGATACTAAAGACAACTTACCTTTACCTACCTTTGCTGAGTGTAGAAAGCAAAGGGAGAGCTTGCACTGGTCTCAAAGGATTTATAGAAGACAGCAATTAGTTATGCAGCAGCTGTATTAAGCTGTTGACCTATATACACACAGCCCTTCCCCTCCAGGAGTTGTTGGAGATTATCTGACCTCTTTAACTGCCAGTAGCATTCCTTTGGATCATGTTGACTGACTCTGGTTTCATTTGCTTTGGATTCTGTTGGACTCTATTTATACCTGTGACCTTTTCCTTACTCAGTAAAAGTAAGTGATGGATTTTTCAGCTGTTCTATTTCTTTGTTTGCTATGTTGCCCATGTTATCTCTTGGCTATCAGCTGTGCAGCCCCAACCTTTGGCTGGCTGCCCAGACTGAGACAGGACAATCCAGCATGGAGCAAAAACTTCTTGAAAATAGTGTCATAAAAGAGAGGCTCCTTCCTCAGATGGATGCCCACTTTCATCTCCCAAAATAAGGCCTGCTACCTCAAAACCTCTAATGCAGTAAGATCTAATGTGGCATGGTGACTAAGCATCAGTTCATTTATCTTTCTATTGTATTCCCATGTTTTCAACCCAAAGTTCATTGTGTTATGTTTCCTTATCAGTTCACCATTTTTTGTAGTCTGCACAAAAATCTATACACATTTTTGCATTTTCTAAAGCATTATTCAATGAAATTCCTTTAAAAAAAAGACATAAAATTTTATTACAAAAGTACAGAAACCAGGGTATACTCACATTCCTATTTGTGTATGAAAGGTGGGAGGTAGATATCAGGTTATTTTATATTAAAATGTGAAGGAAAGACAATTTTTACCCTCTTTGACCCTAACAATTCCTTGCTGAGGTTCATCTCATCCTCATTTAGATATGAGGCAGGAAAACATATTTATATGGATGCAGATAGAAGACAATGCAGGAGGCATTAAAATCATCCCCCTCACACTCAATTGGAGAGTTTTATTATGAGGTTGTTTGGAGACAAACTCCTAGAAATAATCAAGGATTACATTTGATGGTATTTGCCAGCTTTCAAGAAGGTTCTCCTTGGAATTCAAGAAGTGTGAATCATAATTTGCCAGAAGAAAAGTTCAGTGCTGTTTAGTTGAACTTATTGTCAGGGGAGGATGTAAAGGAGAGAAGGAGAAAAATTCAATTTGCTTTTGGGAGAAATTACAAAACACAATTCGTCGTTTTAAATTGACATTTAGAGCCCATACTGTCCCTTCATTTCATCTCCTTCCCTCCTCCTTTCGTTCAGTTTAAAGAACCTCTGGTGAAATGACATGTTTTTGAGGTTTATTGGAATTTAAATCTACCCCTTAATGTTGTGATGATAGTGGGCTGGGCTTGACATTTTCCGAAAAATACGTTTAGATTCATGGCACTTTATGACATTTTGTTCAGAACCCCATTGCAAGCTGATTTTGAAATGCTGATGTATTCCCAGAGGCATGATTTTTGTGTTTGAAGAGCTTCAGGACTCATTTAAGATCTTTAAAAAAAAGAAAGGTAGAGAAGAAAATTTGGATGATAAAACACCTCTGTTCTAAACTGATTTTTTTTAAAAAAAACATTCAGGAGAAGCAGCACATAAGGCAAACATCTTTATGCTTTGTCTTTATTGGCACACTATGTGTTGGCAGTACCAGTTTCTGCATATACCTCAATGACAGAGCACATTATAGCTCCGTCTAAATGATAAGCTAAAGTTGAATTTCTTCCCTTTACTTTCTTTTCATTATTTGCATTTCATGTTTATTACTACTACTACTACCACTGTTATTATATTTATTTGAATTCTGCCTTTTTCTTTAGCCTGGGACTCAAGGCAGCTTACAATGGGTCAAAGAAACACAAATTAAGGCCCTTTCCAGGCGTGGGGGGAACGCCCGAACACACTACTCACCAGATTTT